>CATIWC010000705.1:0-248662 GCA_948472305.1 Vicia faba
AATTTAGTGATGGATAAGAAGAAAATACTGAAATTGTTTACATTTATTATACCATAATACAATATGAATATGGTGAATAAATATACTATCGAGAATCATTATATAATTTGAATTATTACCAATATATATGGAATATGTGCCATCAATTAATAGTCTTTTAACTTAGTTTCTTGGTGATGAAGTAACCTAAAATTTGGTGATGGAGAAGAAGAAAAATATTGAAATTGTTTACATCTATTATATCATAATACAATATGAATATGGTGAACAAAAATACTATCGAGACTCATTATATAATTCGAATTATTTCCAATGTATATAGAATATGTGTCATCAATTAATAGTCTTTTAACTTAGTTTCTTAGTGATGAAGTAACCTAAAATTTAGTGATGGAGAAAAAAGAAAAAGAGTGAAATTGTTTACATCTATTATACCATAATACAATATGAATATGGTGAACAAATATACTATCGGGCCTCATTATATAATTTGAATTATTTCCAATGTATATGGAATATGTGTCATTAAGTAATAGTCTATTAACTTAGTTTCTTAGTGATGAAGTAACCTAAAATTTGGTGATGGAGAAGAATAAAATACTGAAATTGTTTACATCTATTATACCATAATACAATATGAATATGGTGAATAAATATACTATCGAGACTCATTATATAATTTGAATTATTTCCAACGTATATAGAATATGTGTCATCAATTAATAGTCTTTTAACTTAGTTTCTTAGTGATGAAGTAACCTAAAATTTAGTGATGGAGAAAAAGAAAAAGAGTGAAATTGTTTACATCTATTATACCATAATACAATATGAATATGGTGAACAAATATACTATCGGGCCTCATTATATAATTTGAATTATTTCAAATGTATAAGGAATATGTGTCATTAAGTGATTGTCTTATAACTTAGTTTCTCAGTGATGAAATAATCTAAAATTTAGTGATGGATAAGAAGAAAATACTGAAATTGTTTACATTTATTATACCATAATACAATATGAATATGGTGAATAAATATACTATCGAGAATCATTATATAATTTGAATTATTACCAATATATATGGAATATGTGCCATTAATTAATAGTCTTTTAACTTAGTTTCTTGGTGATGAAGTAACCTAAAATTTGGTGATGGAGAAGAAGAAAAATATTGAAATTGTTTACATCTATAATATCATAATACAATATGAATATGGTGAACAAATATACTATCGAGACTCATTATATAATTCAAATTATTTCCAATGCATTAGGAATATGTGTTATCAATTAATAGTCTTTTAACTTAGTTTCTTAGTGATGAAGTAACCTAAAATTTGGTGATGGAGAAGCATAAAATATTGAAATTATTTACATCTATTATACCATAATACAATATGAATATGGTGAATAAATATACTATCGAGACTCATTAGATAATTTGAATTATTTCAAATGTATATGTAATATGTGTCATTAAGTAATAGTCATTTTACTTAGTTTCTTAGTGATGAAGTAACCTAAAATTTGGTGATGGAGAAGAAGAAAAATATTTAAACTGTTTATATCTATGATACCATAATACAATTTGAATATGGTGAATAAATATGCTATCGAGACTCATTATATAATTTTAATTATTTCCAATGTATATAGAATATGTGTCATCAATTAATTGTCTTTTAACTTAGTTTTATAGTGATGAAGTAACCTAAAATTTGGTGATAGAGAAGAAGAAAATACTGAAATTGTTTACATCTATTATACCATAAAACAATATGAATATGGTGAATAAATATACTATCGAGACTTATTATATAATTTGAATTATTTCTAATGTATATGGAATATGTGTCATTAATTAATAGTCTTTTGACTTAGTTTCTTGGTGAAGAAGTAACCTAAAATTTGGTGATGGAGAAGAAGAAAATACTGAAATTGTTTACATCTATTATACCATAAAACAATATGAATATGGTGAATAAATATACTATCGAGACTTATTATATAATTTGAATTATTTCTAATGTATTTGGAATATGTGTCTTTAATTAATAGTCTTTTAACTTAGTTTCTTAGTGATGAAGTAACCTAAAATTTGTGAGGGAGTAGAATAAAAATATTGAAATTGTTTACATCTATTATACCATAATACAATATGAATATGGTGAATAAATATACTATCGAGACTCAATATATAATTTGAATTATTTCCAATGTATATAGAATATGTGTCATCAATTAATAGTCTTTTAACTTAGTTTCTTGGTGATGAAGTAACCTAAAATTTGGTGATGGAGAAGAAGAAAATACTGAAATTACTTACATCTATTATACAATAATACAATATGAATATGGGGAATAAATATACTATCGGGCCTCATTATATAATTTGAATTATTTCAAATGTATATGGAATATGTGTCATTATGTAATTGCCTTTTAACTTAGTTTCTTAGTGATGAAGTAACCAAAAATTTGGTGATGGAGAAGAAGAAAATATTGAAATTGTTTACATCTATTATACCATAATACAATATGAATATGGTGAACAAATATACTATCGGGCCTCATTATATAATTTGAATTATTTCAAATGTATATGGAATATGTGTCATTAAGTGATTGTCTTTTAACTTAGTTTCTCAATGATGAAATAATCTAAAATTTAGTAATGGATAAGAAGAAAATACTGAAATTGTTTACATTTATTATACCATAATACAATATGAATATGGTGAATAAATATACTATCGAGAATCATTATATAATTTGAATTATTACCAATATATATGGAATATGTGCCATTAATTAATAGTCTTTTAACTTAGTTTCTTGGTGATGAAGTAACCTAAAATTTGGTGATGGAGAAGAAGAAAAATATTGAAATTGTTTACATCTATTATATCATAATACAATATGAATATGGTGAACAAATATACTATCGAGACTCATTATATAATTCAAATTATTTCCAATGCATTTGGAATATGTGTTATCAATTAATAGTCTTTTAACTTAGTTTCTTAGTGATGAACTAACCTAAAATTTGGTGATGGAGAAGCATAAAATACTGAAATTGTTTACATCTATTATTCCATAATACAATATGAATATGGTGAATAAATATACTATCGAGACTCATTATATAATTTGAATTATTTCTAATGTATATGGAATATGTGTCATTAATTAATAGTCTTTTGACTTAATTTCTTGGTGAAGAAGTAACCTCAAATTTGGTGATGGAGAAGAAGAATATACTGAAATTGTTTACATCTATTATACCATAAAACAATATGAATATGGTAAATAAATATACTATCGAGACTTATTATATAATTTGAATTATTTCTAATGTATATGGAATATGTGTCATTAATTAATAGTCTTTTGACTTAGTTTCTTGGTGAAGAAGTAACCTAAAATTTGGCGATGGAGATGAAGAAAAATACTTAAATTCTTTACATCTATTATACCATAATATAATATGAATATGGTGGATAAAAATATATTATCGAGACTCATTAGATAATTTGAATTATTTCAAATGTATATGGAATATGTGTCATTAAGTAATAGTCTATTAACTTAGTTTCTTAGTGATGAAGTAACCTAAAATTTGGCGATGGAGAAGAAGAAAATATTGATATTGTTTACATCTATTATACCATAATACAATATGAATATGGTGAATAAATATACTATCGAGACTCAATATATAATTTGAATTATTTCCAATGTATATGGAATATGTGTCATTAAGTAATAGTCTATTAACTTAGTTTCTTAGTGATGAAGTAACCTAAAATTTGGTGATTGGAGAAGAATAAAATACTGAAGTTGTTTACATATATTATACCATAATACAATATGAATATGGTGAATAAATATACTATCGAGACTCATTATATAATTTGAATTATTTCCAACGTATATAGAATATGTGTCATCAATTAATAATCTTTTAACTTAGTTTCTTAGTGATGAAGTAACCTAAAATTTAGTGATGGAGAAAAAGAAAAAGAGTGAAATTGTTTACATCTATTATACCATAATACAATATGAATATGGTGAACAAATATACTATCGGGCCTCATTATATAATTTGAATTATTTCAAATGTATATGGAATATGTGTCATTAAGTGATTTTCTTTTAACTTAGTTTCTCAGTGATGAAATAATCTAAAATTTAGTGATGGATAAGAAGAAAATACTGAAATTGTTTACATTTATTATACCATAATACAATATGAATATGGTGAATAAATATACTATCGAGAATCATTATATAATTTGAATTATTACCAATATATATGGAATATGTGCCATCAATTAATAGTCTTTTAACTTAGTTTCTTGGTGATGAAGTAACCTAAAATTTGGTGATGGAGAAGAATAAAAATATTGAAATTGTTTACATCTATTATATCATAATACAATATGAATATGGTGAACAAATATACTATCCAGACTCATTATATAATTCGAATTATTTCCAATGTATATGGAATATGTGTTATCAATTAATAGTCTTTTAACTTAGTTTCTTAGTGATGAAGTAACCTAAAATTTGGTGATGGAGAAGCATAAAATACTGAAATTATTTACATCTATTATACCATAATACAATATGAATATGGTGAATAAATATACTATCAAGACTCATTAGATAATTTGAATTATTTCAAATGTATATGGAATATGTGTCATTAAGTAATAGTCATTTAACTTAGTTTCTTAGTGATGAAGTAACCTAAAATTTGATGATGGAGAAGAAGAAAAATATTTAAATTGTTTATATCTATGATACCATAATACAATTTGAATATGGTGAATAAATATGCTATCGAGACTCATTATATAATTTGAATTATTTCCAATGTATATAGAATATGTGTCATCAATTAATTGTCTTTTAACTTGGATTCTTAGTGATGAAGTAACCTAAAATTTGGTGATGGAGAAGAAGAAAATACTGAAATTGTTTACATCTATTATACCATAAAACAATATGAATATGGTGAATAAATATACTATCGAGACTTATTATATAATTTGAATTATTTCTAATGTATATGGAATATGTGTCATTAATGAATAGTCTTTTGACTTAGTTTCTTGGTGAAGAAGTAACCTAAAATTTGGTGATAGAGAAGAAGAAAATACTGAAATTGTTTACATCTATTATACCATAAAATAATATGAATATGGTGAATAAATATACTATCGAGACTTATTATATAATTTGAATTATTTCTAATGTATATGAAATATGTGTCATTAATTAATAGTCTTTTGACTTAGTTTCTTGGTGAAGAAGTAACCTAAAATTTGGCGATGGAGAAGAAGAAAAATACTTAAATTGTTTACATCTATTATGCCATAATATAATATGAATATGGTGGATAAAAATATACTATCGAGACTCATTAGATAATTTGAATTATTTCAAATGTATATGGAATATGTGTCATTAAGTAATAGTCTTTTAACTTAGTTTCTTAGTGATGAAGTAACTTAAAATTTGTGATGGAGAATAAGAAAAAGAGTGAAATTGTTTACATCTATTATACCATAATACAATATGAATATGGTGAACAAATATACTATCGGGCCTCATTATATAATTTGAATTATTTCAAATGTATATGGAATATGTGTTATTAAGTGATTGTCTTTTAACTTAGTTTCTCAATGATGAAATAATCTAAAATTTAGTGATGGATAAGAAGAAAATACTGAAATTGTTTACATTTATTATACCATAATACAATATGAATATGGTGAATAAATATACTATCGAGAATCATTATATAATTTGAATTATTACCAATATATATGGAATATGTGCCATCAATTAATAGTCTTTTAACTTAGTTTCTTGGTGATGAAGTAACCTAAAATTTGGTGATGGAGAAGAAGAAAAATATTGAAATTGTTTACATCTATTATATCATAATACAATATGAATATGGTGAACAAAAATACTATCGAGACTCATTATATAATTCGAATTATTTCCAATGTATATAGAATATGTGTCATCAATTAATAGTCTTTTAACTTAGTTTCTTAGTGATGAAGTAACCTAAAATTTAGTGATGGAGATAAAGAAAAAGAGTGAAATTGTTTACATCTATTATACCATAATACAATATGAATATGGTGAACAAATATACTATCGGGCCTCATTATATAATTTGAATTATTTCCAATGTATATGGAATATGTGTCATCAAGTAATAGTCTATTAACTTAGTTTCTTAGTGATGAAGTAACCTAAAATTTGGTGATGGAGAAGAATAAAATACTGAAATTGTTTACATCTATTATACCATAATACAATATGAATATGGTGAATAAATATACTATCGAGACTCATTATATAATTTGAATTATTTCCAACGTATATAGAATATGTGTCATCAATTAATAGTCTTTTAACTTAGTTTCTTAGTGATGAAGTGACCTAAAATTTAGTGATGGAGAAAAAGAAAAAGAGTGAAATTGTTTACATCTATTATACCATAATACAATATGAATATGGTGAACAAATATACTATCGGGCCTCATTATATAATTTGAATTATTTCAAATGTATAAGGAATATGTGTCATTAAGTGATTGTCTTATAACTTAGTTTCTCAGTGATGAAATAATCTAAAATTTAGTGATGGATAAGAAGAAAATACTGAAATTGTTTACATTTATTATACCATAATACAATATGAATATGGTGAATAAATATACTATCGAGAATCATTATATAATTTGAATTATTACCAATATATATGGAATATGTGCCATCAATTAATAGTCTTTTAACTTAGTTTCTTGGTGATGAAGTAACCTAAAATTTGGTGATGGAGAAGAAGAAAAATATTGAAATTGTTTACATCTATTATATCATAATACAATATGAATATGGTGAACAAATATACTATCGAGACTCATTATATAATTCGAATTATTTCCAATGTATATGGAATATGTGTTATCAATTAATAGTCTTTTAACTTAGTTTCTTAGTGATGAAGTAACCTAAAATTTGGTGATGGAGAAGCATAAAATACTGAAATTATTTACATCTATTATACCATAATACAATATGAATATGGTGAATAAATATACTATCAAGACTCATTAGATAATTTGAATTATTTCCAATGTATATAGAATATGTGTCATCAATTAATTGTCTTTTAACTTAGATTCTTAGTGATGAAGTAACCTAAAATTTGGTGATGGAGAAGAAGAAAATACTGAAATTGTTTACATCTATTATACCATAAAACAATATGAATATGGTGAATAAATATACTATCGAGACTTATTATATAATTTGAATTATTTCTAATGTATATGGAATATGTGTCATTAATGAATAGTCTTTTGACTTAGTTTCTTGGTGAAGAAGTAACCTAAAATTTGGTGATAGAGAAGAAGAAAATACTGAAATTGTTTACATCTATTATACCATAAAATAATATGAATATGGTGAATAAATATACTATCGAGACTTATTATATAATTTGAATTATTTCTAATGTATATGAAATATGTGTCATTAATTAATAGTCTTTTGACTTAGTTTCTTGGTGAAGAAGTAACCTAAAATTTGGCGATGGAGAAGAAGAAAAATACTTAAATTGTTTACATCTATTATGCCATAATATAATATGAATATGGTGGATAAAAATATACTATCGAGACTCATTAGATAATCTGAATTATTTCAAATGTATATGGAATATGTGTCATTAAGTAATAGTCTTTTAACTTAGTTTCTTAGTGATGAAGTAACCTAAAATTTGTGATGGAGTAGAAGAAAAATATTGAAATTGTTTACATCTATTATACAATAATACAATATGAATATGGGGAATAAATATACTATCGGGCCTCATTATATAATTTGAATTATTTCAAATATATATGGAATATGTGTCATTATGTAATTGTCTTTTAACTTAGTTTCTTAGTGATGAACTAACCTAAAATTTGGTGATGGAGAAGAAGAAAATATTGAAATTGTTTACATCTATTATACCATAAAACAATATGAATATGGTGAATAAATATACTATTGAGACTCATTATATAATTTGAATTATTTTCAATGTATATAGAATATGTGTCATCAATTAATAGTCTTTTAACTTAGTTTCTTAGTGATGAAATAATCTAAAATTTAGTGATGGATAAGAAGAAAATACTGAAATTGTTTACATTTATTATACCATAATACAATATGAATATGGTGAATAAATATACTATAGAGAATCATTATATAAATTGAATTATTACCAATATATATGGAATATGTGCCATTAATTAATAGTCTTTTAACTTAGATTCTTGGTGATCAAGTAACCTAAAATTTGGTGATGGAGAAGAAGAAAAATATTGAAATTGTTTACATCTATTATATCATAATACAATATGAATATGGTGAACAAATATACTATCGAGACTCATTATATAATTCGAATTATTTCCAATGTATATGGAATATGTGTTATCAATTAATTGTCTTTTAACTTAGATTCTTAGTGATGAAGTAACCTAAAATTTAGTGATGGAGAAGAAGAAAATACATGAAATTGTTTACATCTATTATACCATAAAACAATATGAATATGGTGAATAAATATACTATCGAGACTTATTATATAATTTGAATTATTTCTAATGTATATGGAATATGTGTCATTAATGAATAGTCTTTTGACTTAGTTTCTTGGTGAAGAATTAACCTAAAATTTGGTGATGGAGAAGAAGAAAATACTGAAATTGTTTACATCTATTATACCATAAAACAATATGAATATGGTGAATAAATATACTTTCGAGACTTATTATATAATTTGAATTATTTCTAATGTATATCAAATATGTGTCATTAATTAATAGTCTTTTGACTTAGTTTCTTGGTGAAGAAGTAACCTAAAATTTGGCGATGGAGAAGAAGAAAAATAGTTAAATTGTTTACATCTATTATACCATAATATAATATGAATATGGTGGATAAAAATATACTATAGAGACTCATTAGATAATTTGAATTATTTCAAATCTATATGGAATATGTGTCATTAAGTAATAGTCTTTTAACTTAGTTTCTTAGTGATGAAGTAACCTAAAATTTGTGATGGAGTAGAAGAAAAATATTGAAATTGTTTACATCTATTATACCATAATACAATATGAATATGGTGAATAAATATACTATCGAGACTCAATATATAATTTGAATTATTTCCAATGTATATAGAATATGTGTCATCAATTAATAGTCTTTTAACTTAGTTTCTTGGTGATGAAGTAACTTAAAATTTGGTGATGGAGAAGAAGAAAATACTTAAATTGTTTACATCTATTATACAATAATACAATATGAATATGGGGAATAAATATACTATCGGGCCTCATTATATAATTTGAATTATTTCAAATGTATATGGAATATGTGTCATTATGTAATTGTCTTTTAACTTAGTTTCTTAGTGATGAAGTAACCTAAAATTTGGTGATGGAGAAGAAGAAAATATTGAAATTGTTTACATCTATTATACCATAATACAATATGAATATGGTGAATAAATATACTATTGAGACTCATTATATAATTTGAATTATTTCCAATGTATATAGAATATGTGTCATCAATTAATAGTCTTTTAACTTAGTTACTGAGTGATGAAATAATCTAAAATTTAGTGATGGATAAGAAGAAAATACTGAAATTGTTTACATTTATTATAGCATAATACAATATGAATATGGTGAATAAATATACTATCGAGAATCATTATATAATTTGAATTATTACCAATATATATGGAATATGTGCTATTAATTAATAGTCTTTTAACTTAGTTTCTTGGTGATGAAGTAACCTAAAATTTTGTGATGGAGAAGAAGAAAATACTTAAATTGTTTACATCTATTATACAATAATACAATATGAATATGGGGAATAAATATACTATCGGGCCTCATTATATAATTTGAATTATTTCAAATATATATGGAATATGTATCATTATGTAATTGTCTTTTAACTTAGTTTCTTAGTGATGAACTAACCTAAAATTTGGTGATGGAGAAGAAGAAAATATTGAAATTGTTTACATCTATTATACCATAAAACAATATGAATATGGTGAATAAATATACTATTGAGACTCATTATATAATTTGAATTATTTTCAATGTATATAGAATATGTGTCATCAATTAATAGTCTTTTAACTTAGTTTCTTAGTGATGAAATAATCTAAAATTTAGTGATGGATAAGAAGAAAATACTGAAATTGTTTACATTTATTATACCATAATACAATATGAATATGGTGAATAAATATACTATAGAGAATCATTATATAAATTGAATTATTACCAATATATATGGAATATGTGCCATTAATTAATAGTCTTTTAACTTAGATTCTTGGTGATCAAGTAACCTAAAATTTGGTGATGGAGAAGAAGAAAAATATTGAAATTGTTTACATCTATTATATCATAATACAATATGAATATGGTGAATAAATATACTATCGAGACTCATTATATAATTCGAATTATTTCCAATGTATATGGAATATGTGTTATCAATTAATAGTCTTTTAACTTAGTTTCTTAGTGATGAAGTAACCTAAAATTTGGTGATGGAGAAGAATAAAATACTGAAATTGTTTACATCTATTATACCATAATACAATATGAATATGGTGAATAAATATACTATCGAGACTCATTAGATAATTTGAATTATTTCAAATGTATATGGAATATGTGTCATTAAGTAATCGTCATTTAACTTAGTTTCTTAGTGACGAAGTAACCTAAAATTTGGTGATGGAGAAGAAGAAAAATATTGAAATTGTTTATATCTATGATACCATAATACAATTTGAATATGGTGAATAAATATGCTAACGAGACTCATTATATAATTTGAATTATTTCTAATGTATATAGAATATGTGTCATCAATTAATTGTCTTTTAACTTAGATTCTTAGTGATGAAGTAACCTAAAATTTAGTGATGGAGAAGAAGAAAATACATGAAATTGTTTACATCTATTATACCATAAAACAATATGAATATGGTGAATAAATATACTATCGAGACTTATTATATAATTTGAATTATTTCTAATGTATATGGAATATGTGTCATTAATGAATAGTCTTTTGACTTAGTTTCTTGGTGAAGAATTAACCTAAAATTTGGTGATGGAGAAGAAGAAAATACTGAAATTGTTTACATCTATTATACCATAAAACAATATGAATATGGTGAATAAATATACTTTCGAGACTTATTATATAATTTGAATTATTTCTAATGTATATCAAATATGTGTCATTAATTAATAGTCTTTTGACTTAGTTTCTTGGTGAAGAAGTAACCTAAAATTTGGCGATGGAGAAGAAGGAAAATACTTAAATTGTTTACATCTATTATACCATAATATAATATGAATATGGTGGATAAAAATATACTATAGAGACTCATTAGATAATTTGAATTATTTCAAATCTATATGGAATATGTGTCATTAAGTAATAGTCTTTTAACTTAGTTTCTTAGTGATGAAGTAACCTAAAATTTGTGATGGAGTAGAAGAAAAATATTGAAATTGTTTACATCTATTATACCATAATACAATATGAATATGGTGAATAAATATACTATCGAGACTCAATATATAATTTGAATTATTTCCAATGTATATAGAATATGTGTCATCAATTAATAGTCTTTTAACTTAGTTTCTTGGTGATGAAGTAACTTAAAATTTGGTGATGGAGAAGAAGAAAATACTTAAATTGTTTACATCTATTATACAATAATACAATATGAATATGGGGAATAAATATACTATCGGGCCTCATTATATAATTTGAATTATTTCAAATGTATATGGAATATGTGTCATTATGTAATTGTCTTTTAACTTAGTTTCTTAGTGATGAAGTAACCTAAAATTTGGTGATGGAGAAGAAGAAAATATTGAAATTGTTTACATCTATTATACCATAATACAATATGAATATGGTGAATAAATATACTATTGAGACTCATTATATAATTTGAATTATTTCCAATGTATATAGAATATGTGTCATCAATTAATAGTCTTTTAACTTAGTTACTGAGTGATGAAATAATCTAAAATTTAGTGATGGATAAGAAGAAAATACTAAAATTGTTTACATTTATTATAGCATAATACAATATGAATATGGTGAATAAATATACTATCGAGAATCATTATATAATTTGAATTATTACCAATATATATGGAATATGTGCTATTAATTAATAGTCTTTTAACTTAGTTTCTTGGTGATGAAGTAACCTAAAATTTGGTGATGGAGAAGAAGAAAACTATTGAAATTGTTTACCTCTATTATATCATAATACAATATGAATATGGTGAACAAATATACTATCGAGACTCATTATATAATTCGAATTATTTCCAATGTATATGGAAAATGTGTTATCAATTAATAGTCTTTTAACTTAGTTTCTTAGTGATGAAGTAATCTAAAATTTGGTGATGGAGAAGAATAAAATACTGAAATTGTTTACATCTATTATACCATAATACAATATGAATATGGTGAATAAATATACTATCGAGACTCATTAGATAATTTGAATTATTTCAAATTTATATGGAATATGTGTCATTAAGAAATAGTCATTTAACTTAGTTTCTTAGTGATGAAGTAACCTAAAATTTGGTGATGGAGAAGAAGAAAAATATTTAAATTGTTTATATCTATGATACCATAATACAATTCGAATATGGTGAATAAATATGCTATCGAGACTCATTATATAATTTGAATTATTTCCAATGTATATAGAATATGTGTCATCAATTAATTGTCTTTTAACTTAGTTTCTTAGTGATGAAGTATCCTAAAATTTGGTGATGGAGAAGAAGAAAATACTGAAATTGTTTACATCTATTATACCATAAAACAATATGAATATGGTGAATAAATATACTATCGAGACTTATTATATAATTTGAATTATTTCTAATGTATATGGAATATGTGTCATTAATGAATAGTCTTTTGACTTAGTTTCTTGGTGAAGAAGTAACCTAAAATTTGGTGATGGATAAGAAGAAAATACTGAAATTGTTTACATCAATTATACCATAAAACAATATGAATATGGTGAATAAATATACTATCGAGACTTATTATATAATTTGAATTATTTCTAATGTATATGGAATATGTGTCATTAATTAATAGTCTTTTTACTTAGTTTCTTGGTGAAGAAGTAACCTAAAATTTGGCGATGGAGAAGAAGAAAAATACTTAAATTGTTTACATCTATTATACCATAATATAATATGAATATGGTGGATAAAAATATACTATTGAGACTCATTAGATAATTTGAATTATTTCAAATGTATATGGAATATGTGTCATTAAGTAATAGTCTTTTAACTTAGTTTCTTAGTGATGAAGTAACCTAAAATTTGTGACGGAGTAGAAGAAAAATATTGAAATTGTTTACATCTATTATACCATAATACAATATGAATATGGTGAATAAATATACTATCGAGACTCAATATATAATTTGAATTATTTCCAATGTATATAGAATATGTGTCATCAATTAATAGTCTTTTAACTTAGTTTCTTGGTGATGAAGTAACCTAAAATTTGGTGATGGAGAAGAAGAAAATATTTAAATGGTTTACATCTATTATACAATAATACAATATGAATATGGGGAATAAATATACTATCGGGTCTCATTAAATAATTTGAATTATTTTAAATGTATATGGAATATGTGTCATTATGTAATTGTCTTTTAACTTAGTTTCTTAGTGATGAAGTAACCTAAAATTTGGTGATGGAGAAGAAGAAAATATTGAAATTGTTTACATCTATTATACCATAATACAATATGAATATGGTGAATAAATATACTATTGAGACTCATTATATAATTTGAATTATTTCCAATGTATATAGAATATGTGTCATCAATTAATAGTCTTTTAACTTAGTTACTTAGTGATGAAATAATCTAAAATTTAGTGATGGATAAGAAGAAAATACTGAAATTGTTTACATTTATTATACCATAATACAATATGAATATGATGAATAAATATACTATCGAGAATCATTATATAATTTGAATTATTACCAATATATATGGAATATGTGTCATTAATGAATAGTCTTTTGACTTAGTTTTTTGGTGATGAAGTAACCTAAAATTTGGTGATGCAGAAGAAGAAAAATATTGAAATTGTTTACATCTATTATATCATAATACAATATGAATATGGTGAACAAATATACTATCGAGACTCATTATATAATTCGAATTATTTCCAATGTATATGGAATATGTGTTATCAATTAATTGTCTTTTAACTTAGTTTCTTAGTGATGAAGTAATCTAAAATTTGGTGATGGAGAAGAATAAAATACTGAAATTGTTTACATCTATTATACCATAATACAATATGAATATGGTGAATAAATATACTATCGAGACTCATTAGATAATTTGAATTATTTCAAATTTATATGGAATATGTGTCATTAAGTAATAGTCTTTTAACTTAGTTTCTTAGTGATGAAGTAACCTAAAATTTGTGATGGAGTAGAAGAAAAATATTGAAATTGTTTACATCTATTATACCATAATACAATTTGAATATGGTGAATAAATATCGTATCGAGACTCATTATATAATTTGAATTATTTCCGATGTATATAGAATATGTGTCATCAATTAATCGTCTTTTAACTTAGTTTCTTAGTGATGAAGTAACCTAAAATTTGGTGATGGAGAAGAAGAAAATACTGAAATTGTTTACATCTATTATACCATAAAACAATATGAATATGGTGAATAAATATACTATCGAGACTTATTATATAATTTGAATTATTTCTAATGTATATGGAATATGTTTCATTAATTAATAGTCTTTTGACTTAGTTTCTTGGTGAAGAAGTAACCTAAAATTTGGTGATGGAGAAGAAGAAAATACTGAAATTGTTTACATCTATTATACCATAAAACAATATGAATATGGTGAATAAATATACTATCGAGACTTATTATATATTTTGAATTATTTCTAATGTATATGGAATATGTGTCATTAATTAATAGTCTTTTTACTTAGTTTCTTGGTGAAGAAGTAACCTAAAATTTGGCGATGGAGAAGAAGAAAAATACTTAAATTGTTAACATCTATTATACCATAATATAATATGAATATGGTGGATAAAAATATACTATCGAGACTCATTAGATAATTTGAATTATTTCAAATATATATGGAATATGTGTCATTAAGTAATAGTCTTTTAACTTAGTTTCTTAGTGATGAAGTAACCTAAAATTTGTGATGGAGTAGAAGAAAAATATTGAAATTGTTTACATCTATTATACCATAATACAATATGAATATGGTGAATAAATATACTATCGTGAATCATTATATAATTTGAATTATTCACTACACCAAATTTGTCTTTTAGCAGCACCCCTACTAAAGCGCTTTTTGTAAAAAGCGCTGGTATAGGTTGCGCTAAAAACAAAATAAAAAAACACGCTAAAAAAGCGCTCTTAAAGGGGGGGGTTACAAAAGCGCTTTCAGAAAGCGCTCTTAGAGGCTGGGGTACGAAGGCGCTTTTGAAAAGCGCTCTTATAGTGGGGGGGTATGAAAGCGCTTTCTGAAAGCGCTCTTATAGGGGGCTTATGAAAGCGCTTTCAAAAGCGCTGATATAGGGGGTGGGGTACAAGAGCGCTTTTATCCACAAAAGCGCTGGTATAGCCTTAGTTACGAAAGCGCTTTTCAAAAGCGCTGTCATACCCTCTTTAGAATTAAAATTTTTTAAAACAAGAAATCGTTCATTCTCACAAAATCTTGCTTTCTCAGAAAACTCTTGCATTCTCAGAAAACTCACAAAATCGTTTCCAAATCCCTAAGCTTGGAATCGTCTTCAATCGTTTCCAAATCCCTAAGCTTGGAATCGTCTTCTCCGTTCTCAATCGTCTTCTTCGAAAGAAAAAAAGCTTGGAATACTTAAGGATCAAGAGCTTGCTTCATCAAGTCGTCTCCAATATTTCATCATCATCTTCTTCCTAGAGGTGAGTTCATAGTTAAATTTTAGCTTTGAGAGAAAAATCCATGGTTGGGAAGTTAGGGTTTGTGTTGTTGTTGTTATGAACATGAAACTTGATGACGATACATGCTTACTTGTGTGATTTCATGTTGAATGTGTTGTGGTGTTGGTATTATAATTATTTTGGATTATGTTGGAATCATGAGATATGTTTGATTGTTGTTGATTCTTGAGAGTTTACGATTTTTTGCAGTTTCGATTTGGTTTAGTTTATATTTTTTTATTGGGTTAATTTAATTTTGAACACTCCTAATCATATTTATATTAGATTTAGGATTTGCATTAGTAAGACAACAAATTTTATGCAAAGAGTTTTTAATTATGCTTTTCACATTGGTAAATGGAAGGTTGTCCTAATTTTGAATACTTCTGGTGAAAGTAGGACTGTGATGAGGAATACTGTTGGAGTTTCTATAAGAGAAATTATGTTTTGCAAGAAAGAGATGATATATTGCATATGACACTAGCATTTAAGCATTTCTTAGATAAATAACTTTATTACGCGCTAATAGCATAAGCACTTATCAATATAGTTCAAAGTTACTTGATTAAACATGATTATTTATGAACTCCTGCAGATTGTATTGCATCAAGTGCAAATTGTATAGCATAAGCACTAAAACTTTTGTTTACTGACTAGGTATTGTAAATTTTTGTGCGATCTCTGGTTATAAGTAGATGAAATGAAATTCCTTCTTATTTGACCTTCTTTAATTGAAATGATTTTTTATATTCCAGATCAAGATATCGTTTATGTACTAAGAGGAATAAGCTTTGAAGGCAGTGGAATTGCAGTAAGATGATGGATGGTATGTGCTTCTATGTTAACATGTTCAAAGAAACTCTTATTTAGCTCATAATGTGTTTGAAAAGGATTTTACAAATTTGTTCTGAGATTCACTTGAAATAAGTGGATATCTATTTTCGGTATCTTATAAATTTGTTATGCAGAGAAACACGGAGAGACGGAATAATGTTGTGATAACTGATAGAATATGGGCCAAGGCTGTTATCTTTTCCAACTTCTTGCCCTTTGGTTATGAATTTTTTATACTTACATTTCTTGATTATAATGTCTTTCTTTGCTGTCAAAGGCATTGGTAGATTATATCTTATGAACACATTATTTGTTAGGTTCTCTAGGCCTGTGATTCAAGATTTACATTTATTGTATGTATTTCATGATATTGATGGATGCAATTCAATTTACAGGTCTGAGGAAACCATGGTTCCAGTGTAAATATTTGATTGTTCACAGTGCAACAAAGAACTTGGCTTCACTGAGAAAGAGAGGGATAATTGTTTGTGCATACTAGCTACTAGGTATGCAAACTCTTTCAAATATTAATTTCTCTCTTTTCCTTTGGCAAGTATAACTTAGGTAATGAAAATGATTTAGGTAGTGTGGCTTGGACGCAATGATACCTCGGTGTGTATCACAGACAAGTATTCGCTTGATTTTAAGAAATTGAAAACTGTAATAGAACTAGTAGGAAACAATAATAAGAAACTATTTCATTCACTGAATCAAATTAAAAGAAAAAAAACTTACCTAGAACATCGTTTAGTTTGAATGTGTTATTGGACGCCCAGTCAGAGTAAAACTTACCTAGATCAATTGCTTAGTGATTTTACTTACTTGTTGATGGTTGTAACCTCTGTTAAAGGAAATGCTATAATTCTTTTTGTCAAAGAAAAAGCATTTCTATTTTTGTTATAAAAATAAAGATAGGTTCTGGTGTGTTGATAAATGATTGAGTTTATTTTCACCTATCTAGATTACTTATAATGTGAAGATTACCTCTCAAGTTAAACCAAATTCTTATGTTTGAATTAAGGATGTTTGCTTGCTGTCACTTTTCCTTTTACTTTTTCTTTGTGGTAATTAATTTGTTACCATCATTTTGCACTACTTTTTAGTTTTTATCTTAACCTTTTTCAACCCTTGATACATCAAGTCATCACCAGAAAATGGGTTGTTAGTTGTTACTACTGTGACATATTAAATTAATTAATGGTTAAAATGGGATAAAAGTTGCCATTATTTTAAGTGCTCTCGTATCTACAGTTTGTTGATTAGTGAAAACAATAGTGATATAATATGTTTAGTATTTAAATAGGTAGATTATTGAGAATGTATGTGGTGAGGCTTGACTTTTGTTTAATTTAATTAGTATATAAATGTAAACATGGATTTGAGGAAATAATAAGAGAATGTGATATCATCTGATGCACGATTAAGTTTAAGTTGAAGAGACAAAGAATTTCCACGATATGTATTTCAATGAATTTTGATTTGTTCTAGAGTTTTGGTTATAGGAAACATACCTCTTTAGACTTGATTTCGATATGATATTTTGTAGTCTGAATTATTTAGAAAATATGAAACAAAGTTATTTTTATAGGGAAACATTGACGGTCTTGCCCTGGGTGGAGGGTTAGAGCTTGCGTGGTTTTGAGAATAAAGTTTTGGTATTGCTTCTCAATCGTCTTCCATCTTTGCTGCTGCTTTTTGCTGTTTTGCTATTTGAATTGAATCTACTCACATCTTCGTCTAAGGTGATTTTCATTATTTTATTATTATGCCTTACAGTGTAGCTTTTTTGGTGAATATCATTATATTATATATCTTTTTTTGAATTTCTTTTCAATATGCTTGAAATAGATAGATCAATCAATGTCTCTAATATTGCTCTTTAGATATTGTTTAACATCCAGCATATGGCTTAGTAGTAGTAAGCTTAGATGCTGAGTTTGTATAGTTAAGAGTGTGAATCTGCTGAAATTAAATGCTGAGTTTGTATAGTGAAGTGAAAATATGGATTAAGGGATAAAATGTGTATAATTGATATTGATATAACTGTAATCATAGTAATCACTAATTACATCCTAACCCCCCAAAAACTTTCTATCATTGTTATTTTTACTTTATATTTTTTTATGTTCAAAACATTTTTCAAACAAAGCTCTTGTTTGCTTAGAATAGTAATTATTACATATAAATTGTATTATCATCTTTCCTCGTGGACTCATAATTTTAGTCATTGTATTTTGATATTTGTTGACACATCTACTACACATACAATAAAAATTTTAAACAAGACTATCAAAAATTAAGTTCAAACTTAAAACATCTTTTTATTTAAAAGAGATTTCTTACAATTTTAATTTCATATATTTATCTATCGTTAAGTGAGGTACTTACTAACTTTGTGAATTGAATTCGCCATAGGGGTTACTTGTGAAGAGTGAAAGTTTGACCGTTTTTGTTTAGCTTAATTAAGACATGGATAAGACATGGATGAATTCAAACCGATTGTCGAAAGAGTACGAGAAAGGGGTATGGGAATTTGTTGAGTTTGCGGTTGCGCACTCCAAAGACCCGCTTCGAATGCTGTGTCCTTGCTTGGGTTGCTGTTATGCCGGGGGTAAGGTTGACGGGAATCAGTTGGGATCTCATTTACTACGGTTTGGAATTGATAGAAGTTATACATGTTGGACAATGCATGGTGAGAAAAGTACCGGGAATGCTGAGTCGAGTTGTAATAGGAAGTATGCTTCAAACGACGATTGCACAGACACATACGATTGTGATCGAGTCGAAGAGATTGCAGAAGCGCTTGAAGAAGATCTTGCGGATTTTCCCAAAATGTTTGAGAGGTTGGTAAGCGATGCAGAGAAACCGTTGTATGTTGGTTGTTCAAAATTCACAAGATTGTCTGCGGTGTTAAAGTTGTACAACTTAAAGGCGGACAATGGATGGTCGGATAAAAGTTTCACAGAGTTATTAGCCCTTATGAAAGATATGCTACCAGAGGATAATGTTCTTCCCAATCGAACGTATGAAGCCAAAAAGATGTTGTCTTCTATTGGAATGAGCTATGATAAGATACATGCATGTCCAAACGATTGCGTTTTGTTTCGAAACGAGTATGCAGCGTTGAATGAGTGTCCTAAATGTGGTGCCCCTCGATATAAGAAAAAGTTGTCTCCTGCTAAAGTCTTATGGTATTTTCCTATAATTCCGAGATTTAGACGCATGTATCGTAGTGAGACCGATTCAAGACACTTGACTTGGCATGCAGATGAAAGAATTATTGATGGAAAGTTGCGACATCCGGCAGACTCACCACAATGGAGTAAAGTTGATACTGAATATCCTGAATTTGGAAAAGAAGCAAGAAACCTTCGGTTGTCATTGTCTACTGATGGAATGAACCCGCATGGTATTCAAAGTATCTCGCATAGCACATGGCCTGTGATTCTTATGATTTATAACTTACCTCCGTGGCTATGTATGAAGCGTAAGTACATGATGTTATCTATGCTAATTTCTGGGCCTAAACAACCAGGGAATGACATAGACGTATACTTGGCACCCTTAATCGAAGATTTAAAGTTTTTGTGGGAGAGAGGTGTGGAGGTTTACGATGGGTATAGGAAAGAAAGTTTCAACTTGAGGGCGATGTTGTTTGGAACAATTAATGATTTTCCAGCATACGGAAATCTATCCGGGTACAGCAACAAGGGTCAAAAGGCGTGTCCTGTTTGTGAAGATGAAACCGATACGACACGATTGGCGCTTTGTCAGAAGAATGTCTTTCTCGGTCATCGTAGATTCTTAAATTCTAATCATCACTACCGTGGGTGGAGAAAATCATTCAATGGAGAGGCCGAACATCGTACAGCCCCGCCTTTTTTGTCAGGTGATCAAATTTTTGAAAAGGTGAAAGATGTGAGCACTCAGTTTGGCAAGCCTTTTGCACATTCAATTGTCAAGGGTGGGTGGAAGAAGAAGTCAATTTTCTTTGAACTTCCATATTGGAAGTCGTTGTACGTAAGACATTTCCTGGATGTTATGCATATTGAAAAAAATGTATTTGACAGCGTTATAGGTACGCTACTCAATATACAAGGAAAGTCTAAGGATGGCGTTAACATAAGGAATGACATGGTAAACATGGGGATGAGAACTGAATTGGGGCCCGTGACGAAAGGAAGACGAACATATCTGCCACCTGCTGTTTACACTCTATCTAGAAAGGAGAAGAAAACATTGTGTAAGTTCCTCAGTGAAGTAAAAGTTCCAGAAGGCTACTCTTCAGATATTAGAAGACTTGTGTCCATGAAAGACCTCAAGTTAAAGAGTTTGAAGACGCATGATTGCCATGTTATAATGGAACATTTTTTACCAATAGGTATACGTTCTATTCTGCCAGAAAAAGTAAGAAGCGCAATAACTAAGCTGTGTTTCTTCTTCAGGTCTATTTGCAGTAAGGTGGTCGATCCCGCGATCTTACCAACATTGCAAAATGAGATAGTTGTTACTTTATGTGATCTTGAAATGTATTTTCCTCCCTCGTTTTTTGACATAATGGTTCATCTAGTCGTTCATCTTGTGAAAGAGACACAACTGTGCGGACCAGCTTATATGAGATGGATGTACCCTGCTGAACGTTATATGAAAATATTAAAAGGGTACGTGAAAAACAGAAGTCGACCAGAGGGTTGTATTGCCGAGCGATACGTTGCTGAAGAAGCGGTTGAGTTTTGTACTGAATATCTGTCAAATGTTCAATCAATTGGACTCCCCAAATCTCATATTGTCGAAAAAAAAGAAGGAAAAAGGCTAATTGGAAATAAAGTTGTGACAGTATCAATGGTCGAACGGGATCAAGTGCACTTGTATGTTCTGCACAATGAGATTGAGGTTGAGCCGTTTGTTGAAATGCACAAAGTTGTTCTCCGAGATTTAAATCCAAATAGAAATGAGAACTGGATAGTACGAGAGCACAATCGAAGTTTCATACCGTGGTTTAGAGATCATATTTATTCAAAGTATCGTTCAGATCCTGCTTCAGTAACAGAAAGGTTGAGATGTTTAGCCTATGGTCCATCTGTAATTGTGCTTTCTTATAGTGCATACGCAATTAATGGATACACATTTTATACCAAAGAACAGGATGATAAAAGTACTATGCAAAATAGTGGTGTTACCTTGGTAGCTGAAGCTATGCACATATCAAGTGCGAATGACTTAAATCCGAAATTTGCAAATTTGTCATATTTTGGGGTTATCGAGCGCATTTTGGTGTTTGATTACGCGAAGTTTCAGATTCCTGTATTTGGTTGCAAGTGGGTTGAAAATAATAGTGGCGTACGAATGGATAAGTCAGGATTTTTGCAAGTGGATCTCAATAGGGTAGGGTACAAAGATGAGCCTTTCATTCTAGCCTCTCAAGCTAAACAAGTGTTCTATGTCAATGATCCGACAAGTACGAAATGGTCTATAGTGCTTTTATCTAACAAAATAGTTGATGAAAAAATTGAAGATCAAGGTGATATTGGTGTTGGCATTGAATCTTGTACAAGAAACGATCAAAATGAGAATGAATCTTGTATTAGAAATGATCATAATGAGGGTATTTGGATCAATCCAACCGTCCGCATTGTTAAGAGACGCGTAGTACACAATCCTACCAAGAAAAGAAAGAGACGTTAGTGATAAAGTTAGTGTTAATAGTGTCAATGTTTTAGTTTGTTTGATACAGGTTCAAAATTTGAACCTTTTTTTCTGTGTCAATGTTTCTTGGAATTGGATTAGTATATATTTTGTATGCTATGATGACTTGTTGCAATGATGAAACTTGATTGTTGTTGTTATATGTCGCTATGAGGTCGATATTGATGATGGTACTGTAATGTTAGTTTAATGGTGTACATGTTCAAATATATACATGTTCTCTCTATTTCAATCTTAATATGAGTATCATCTAATATTATTTTTGTCATTTTTGTCTCCTTCATTTTCCTTAATATCTTCACTAATGGTTTTTATTGGTTACTGGTTCATATACCATCTACATATTATCTAGTTGTTCAAGAGTTAAGGGGTAATTCGAATTAAAGGTATTATCTTTTTATTTTGTTTTAAAGTTTTCATTTTTGTTTTTAGTATATCCTCCAACAGTGTTTTGTTTTTATTTTAATATTAAGATGTTTTTTCTAACATTTTTTTTATGTTTTAGGTATCTCTTCAAAGCAAGAAAAATATTACTGGACTGCTTATTTATTATCTATGGGTTTAGTTTCTTTTGTTGTTAAATACTTTATTATTTTTAGTAAAAGGGGTTGAGTTTTGAGGTTAGAATTGTGTAAGGTTTTGTGTCACTTTGTTAGAGTATGAATCCCCTCATCTTTGCCTAAAAGAAATATCATGAACATCTTTATTATTTCTATGTTGTAATTTTTTGAAATGTTTCTCATATAAAGTTAGTGTTAATAGTGTACTAATGTGCTTTAGTTTGTTTGATACAGGTTCAATGGCTCCAGATAGAGATGCTCCACCTGAAAACCCACCTGAAAACTCACAAGAAAACTCACAAGAAAGAGTTGCTTCGGATACAAATGCTCCACCTGATACTGAAGCAAAAGAGGTTGCACGAGGCATCACTATTATGAAGGGAATCATTCGACATAGAGACCAAGGATTAGTATACCGATTGGAATGGAATTCTGATAAACAACCAATTGGTCCTAATTCTGCAAAGTTGACAAGTTATATTGGTACACTTGTCCATATGCATATTCCGGTCTCCGTAGCTACCTGGAAATCGAAAACGAAAAATTTAGAATTGGAGGAGAAAAAACAAGCGATTTGGGAAGAGCTTCAGGTATATATCATATATGGTTAATTGTTGTTATTATCTTGACGATAAATTGTTTAAATTACTTATACTAACACACTATGCGTACGTTTTTTTGCAGAGGACTTTTGAGATACCAGATGAACGTAAAAGCTACATACTTAGTTTGGCCGGCAAAAGATATAGAGGGTGGAAAAGTTTTTTGACAAACACCTATCTTAAGGATAAAGATGGAAAATTTCTTGAAGAGGCACCGGGACGGCCAACAAAGTATGCGACCTTCATTGATGAAGCAGATTGGGCTGAGTTTTTAAAGCAAAGAGATGAAGCTTTTCAGAAAAAGAGTGCCACGAATAGTAAGAGAGCATCCAAACCCGCGTATCCATACAAGAAAGGGCGTTTGGGATATGCACGCTTAGAGGATAAAATTGTAAGTAAATAGAAATGCGTTTTAATTAATTGTCTACATGTGCATGTTTTAATTGACGATTTTATCGTTTGTGTCAATGCATAGTTAGAGGAGACTAAAAGTGAGGAAGCTTCACTTCCTGTACATGTGTTGTGGAAGGAAGCTCGTGTGGGCAAGAATCAAGCTGTCGATCCCGATGTTCAGAGAGTTTATACTGAATGTGTAAGTATAATACTGTGTCTTTAATTAAATCAAATGTTTTTTAATATATAAATGATTTTTTATCTCCACTAATAATTATTTAAATGTAAATGAATTACAGGAGACCTTGTCGCAATCGGCATCCACCGGTGAGGAGAGCGTACTTAGTAGAGTACTAGATGCTCCCGAGTATCCCGGTCGGGTGAGGGGTAAGGGTCATGGTGTGACTCCAACCTCTTTTTATAAGAGTTCTAGGAGAAGATCAAATCTTACCAATGAAGAAGTGTTGCAAAAGTTGCAGGAATTGCAAGCACAGGTCTCTGAATTGCAAAGAGATAAAGATATGTATATGAGAGAAAAATGCAACACTTCATCGGTGAGAGAAACTAGTGATAAGGCTAGTATCAACTATCAAAAGAAATTTCCCGAGGTAATTATAAGTTTTTTTCCTTACAAACTGTTCTATTTTATTAATGATAATGACTTTATATTTTCTATTTGTTTAGGGCATTTCATCTTGCCAACTATACTTATCGTCACCGAATTATCGACTAGTTGGCAAGGGAAAAGTGCACAACACTTCGGGAGATTTACTTCACCACAGACCCCTCCCGGATGGACACCTGAAAGTATCGGTGGATGTTGTATTAGATCGTGATGCGATTCTACCGGTACCTGACATGGTCTCAGAGACGACATTGCTGCGAGATGCAATAGGATCATTTGTTGCATGGCCCTCGGAGCTCATTACCATTAGTGATGAGGTATACTGAAAACGATTATGAATCATTTAGTTTTCGAATGTCAATTCTAAACCGTTTATTAATTATTTTTTACATTTTAATTTTAGACTGCTCCTATAAAACCCGCAATTAAGGGTAAAGGGATTTTACAGGAGGAGGAGTCTGTTGCATCACTAAAAGAGGTACATTTAAAGTGTTAATATATAGTCTGAATCTAAATCTGCATGATTTTATATTTTACCTAACTTATATGATTTTTAGGCATCCGCTCGGGAGTCACAACAAGTGACGCAGCAGGTTCGTAGCTTACCACCCACTGGTCCTCCGAAGCAAGCGGCAAAAAAAGGCGGTGCTTTTGTGCCTCGATACCGTTCGACACTCGCAACAATGGTTGATATGTCTGATTTGAAGGATGGTGGTTTACGTGAAATCAACATGGATGAAAGTGTCTTCGGTATTGAATTCCAGTCACATATTACATTTGATGACTTGGAAGAGATTTTTAGGCATGATCAACTAGGCGTCAGTAATATGCACTCATACATCCGGTAATATTCACTCATCCGATATATTATTTAATTAGTCCCACAATATAATTTATTTACACATTTCAATGAAAATAATCTAATGTTTATTATGTTTTTATTTAAGGTTTTTGTATGACAGAGTGTTGCGCGGGACTGCATTGTCTAACAGATTCCGTTTCGTGTCTTCCGCCCATTGCAGCGGAATGACAATTGCTTCGGAACCGGAATCAGTTGGACAGCGCTTAGTAGATAGATTCATGTCCACCGGCAATACAGAAAGTCTGCATCTTTGGGCGTATAATACCCGACCAGTAGGGTTAGTTTCTCATTCTTGGTTCATCTAATCTCTGTTTCTTTTGTGTATAGCAAAATTTTCATATAACCTATTGTTTTAATTTATAGAGCACACTGGTTGCTGCTTGCTATCAACCCGATAAGAGAAGTCGTGTATTATCTGAATTCGGTAAATGGTGAATGGACCAATTATCCGGCTATGAAGGAAATCGTTGATTTGTAAGTGGGATCGTTCTAAATATATATTCGTGTATATTTATATATTTTCTTATTTGTGGGATTGATTTAAACATATGCTTTTATATATTTAATAATTAGATCAATACAAGTGTTCCGTAGTCAACGGGACGCACAGGTATCCCGGACTAAATCAAACAACATCACTTGGATCCAAGTGCAGGTACATTACTTTTCACAATTTTGCTTATAATATTTATGCTACTTGGTAAAACAAGACAACTATAGAATCTTATTTGTTTTATTATGTAGTGTCCGCAACAGCGAAACAGTCATGATTGCGGATACTTTGTTTTGAGGTTCATGAAAGAAATCCTTCAGGCGAATCAATTAGAGATTCCGCTCACGGTATGAATTTATAACTTAAGATAATTTCATATAATTTATTACATTTAACTAAATATATCATTTATATTATGTTTTTGTTTTGTAGTACCTTGACGAATTCCGTGCTGCTGCGTACCCGAAGCTTAAGTTGGAAGAAATTAAAGAAGATTTGTGTCAATATTATATTAAGCAATTTTTCATGTAGGATTTGTGTTGATTTGAACTATAATATTATTGATGTAATGATGTATATATATAATTTTGGATATTATAATGGTATTATATTAGTATATATATTGTCTTACTGATGGCTGAAATAATAGCGTCGAAAATATATTACAGGTCAAAAATATATTACAGGTCAAAAATATTACAGGTCGAAAACATTACAGGTCGACTGGGAGGATTAAATTATAGGCTGCACATAAAAATACCTCATTTAGAAACGACAGCGCTTTTAAAAAGCGCTCTTAAAGGTCCACCTACTAAAGCGCTTCTTAGTAAAAGCGCTGCCAAAGACCAGTAAAAAAGCATAAAAAATTAAAAAAAAAACGCAGCATACAAAAGCGCTTTTGGAAAAGCGCTCTTATAGGGGGGCCTATCAGAGCGCTTCTTAGTAAAAGCGCTGCCAAAGACCAGTAAAAAAGCATAAAAAATTAAAAAAAAAACGCAGCATACAAAAGCGTTTTTGGAAAAGCGCTCTTATAGGGGGGCCTATCAGAGCGCTTTTTCCAGAAAAAGCGCTCTCATAGGGGGGGCCTACCAGAGCGCTTTTACAAAAGCGCTTTTGTATGCTGCGTTTTTTTTTAATTTTTTATGCTTTTTTACTGGTCTTTGGCAGCGCTTTTAAAAAGCGCTCTTAAAGGGGGGTCTACCAGAGCGCTTTTTCCAGGAAAGCGCTCTTATAGGGGGTCCTACCAGAGCGCTTTTTCCAGGAAGCGCTCTTAAAGGGGGGGTCTACCAGAGCGCTTTTAGAAGCGCTTTTGTTACCTACGCCAGCGCAAGCTATTAAAGCGCTTTTAAGCGCTTTTAAAGGCCAAAATAAGCGCTTTAGTAGCCCTTTTCCGTAGTAGTGATTACCAATATATATGGAATATGTGTCATTAAGTAATAGTCTTTTAACTTAGTTTCTTGGTGATGAAGTAACCTAAAATTTGGTGATGGAGTAGAAGAAAAATATTGAAATTGTTTACATCTATTATATCATAATACAATATGAATATGGTGAACAAATATACTATCGAGACTCATTATATAATTCTAATTATTTCCAATGTATATGGAATTTGTGTTATCAATTAATAGTCTTTTAACTTAGTTTCTTAGTGATGAAGTAATCTAAAATTTGGTGAGGGAGAAGAATAAAATACTGAAATTGTTTACATCTATTATACCATAATACAATATGAATATGGTGAATAAATATACTATCGAGACTCATTAGATAATTTGAATTATTTCAAATTTATATGGAATATGTGTCATTAAGTAATAGTCATTTAACTTAGTTTCTTAGTGATGAAGTAACCTAAAATTTGGTGATGGAGAAGAAGAAAAATATTTAAATTGTTTATATCTATGATACCATAATAAAATTCGAATATGGTGAATAAATATGCTATCGAGACTCATTATATAATTTGAATTATTTCCAATGTATATAGAATATGTGTCATCAATTAATTGTCTTTTAACTTAGTTTCTTAGTGATGAAGTAACCTAAAATTTGGTGATGGAGAAGAAGAAAATACTGAAATTGTTTACATCTATTATACCATAAAACAATATGAATATGGTGAATAAATATACTATCGAGACTTATTATATAATTTAAATTATTTCTAATGTATATGGAATATGTGTCATTAATTAATAGTCTTTTGACTTAGTTTCTTGGTGAAGAAGTAACCTAAAATTTGGTGATGGAGAAGAAGAAAATACTGAAATTGTTTACATCTATTATACCATAAAACTATATGAATATGGTGAATAAATATACTATCGAGACTTATTATATAATTTGAATTATTTCTAATGTATATGGAATATGTGTCATTAATTAATAGTCTTTTTACTTAGTTTCTTGGTGAAGAAGTAACCTAAAATTTGGCGATGGAGAAGAAGAAAAATACTTAAATTGTTTACATCTATTATACCATAATATAATATGAATATGGTGGATAAAAATATACTATTGAGACTCATTAGATAATTTGAATTATTTCAAATGTATATGGAATATGTGTCATTAAGTAATAGTCTTTTAACTTAGTTTCTTAGTGATGAAGTAACCTAAAATTTGTGACGGAGTAGAAGAAAAATATTGAAATTGTTTACATCTATTATACCATAATACAATATGAATATGGTGAATAAATATACTATCGAGACTCAATATATAATTTGAATTATTTCCAATGTATATAGAATATGTGTCATCAATTAATAGTCTTTTAACTTAGTTTCTTGGTGATGAAGTAACCTAAAATTTGGTGATGGAGAAGAAGAAAATATTTAAATGGTTTACATCTATTATACAATAATACAATATGAATATGGGGAATAAATATACTATCGGGTCTCATTAAATAATTTGAATTATTTTAAATGTATATGGAATATGTGTCATTATGTAATTGTCTTTTAACTTAGTTTCTTAGTGATGAAGTAACCTAAAATTTGGTGATGGAGAAGAAGAAAATATTGAAATTGTTTACATCTATTATACCATAATACAATATGAATATGGTGAATAAATATACTATTGAGACTCATTATATAATTTGAATTATTTCCAATGTATATAGAATATGTGTCATCAATTAATAGTCTTTTAACTTAGTTACTTAGTGATGAAATAATCTAAAATTTAGTGATGGATAAGAAGAAAATACTGAAATTGTTTACATTTATTATACCATAATACAATATGAATATGATGAATAAATATACTATCGAGAATCATTATATAATTAGAATTATTACCAATATATATGGAATATGTGTCATTAATGAATAGTCTTTTGACTTAGTTTTTTGGTGATGAAGTAACCTAAAATTTGGTGATGCAGAAGAAGAAAAATATTGAAATTGTTTACATCTATTATATCATAATACAATATGAATATGGTGAACAAATATACTATCGAGACTCATTATATAATTCGAATTATTTCCAATGTATATGGAATATGTGTTATCAATTAATAGTCTTTTAACTTAGTTTCTTAGTGATGAAGTAATCTAAAATTTGGTGATGGAGAAGAATAAAATACTGAAATTGTTTACATCTATTATACCATAATACAATATGAATATGGTGAATAAATATACTATCGAGACTCATTAGATAATTTGAATTATTTCAAATTTATATGGAATATGTGTCATTAAGTAATAGTCTTTTAACTTAGTTTCTTAGTGATGAAGTAACCTAAAATTTGTGATGGAGTAGAAGAAAAATATTGAAATTGTTTACATCTATTATACCATAATACAATTTGAATATGGTGAATAAATATCCTATCGAGACTCATTATATAATTTGAATTATTTCCGATGTATATAGAATATGTGTCATCAATTAATCGTCTTTTAACTTAGTTTCTTAGTGATGAAGTAACCTAAAATTTGGTGATGGAGAAGAAGAAAATACTGAAATTGTTTACATCTATTATACCATAACACAATATGAATATGGTGAATAAATATACTATCGAGACTTATTATATAATTTGAATTATTTCTAATGTATATGGAATATGTTTCATTAATTAATAGTCTTTTGACTTAGTTTCTTGGTGAAGAAGTAACCTAAAATTTGGTGATGGAGAAGAAGAAAATACTGAAATTGTTTACATCTATTATACCATAAAACAATATGAATATGGTGAATAAATATACTATCGAGACTTATTATATATTTTGAATTATTTCTAATGTATATGGAATATGTGTCATTAATTAATAGTCTTTTTACTTAGTTTCTTGGTGAAGAAGTAACCTAAAATTTGGCGATGGAGAAGAAGAAAAATACTTAAATTGTTAACATCTATTATACCATAATATAATATGAATATGGTGGATAAAAATATACTATCGAGACTCATTAGATAATTTGAATTATTTCAAATATATATGGAATATGTGTCATTAAGTAATAGTCTTTTAACTTAGTTTCTTAGTGATGAAGTAACCTAAAATTTGTGATGGAGTAGAAGAAAAATATTGAAATTGTTTACATCTATTATACCATAATACAATATGAATATGGTGAATAAATATACTATCGTGAATCATTATATAATTTGAATTATTACCAATATATATGGAATATGTGTCATTAAGTAATAGTCTTTTAACTTAGTTTCTTGGTGATGAAGTAACCTAAAATTTGGTGATGGAGTAGAAGAAAAATATTGAAATTGTTTACATCTATTATATCATAATACAATATGAATATGGTGAACAAATATACTATCGAGACTCATTATATAATTCTAATTATTTCCAATGTATATGGAATTTGTGTTATCAATTAATAGTCTTTTAACTTAGTTTCTTAGTGATGAAGTAATCTAAAATTTGGTGAGGGAGAAGAATAAAATACTGAAATTGTTTACATCTATTATACCATAATACAATATGAATATGGTGAATAAATATACTATCGAGACTCATTAGATAATTTGAATTATTTCAAATTTATATGGAATATGTGTCATTAAGTAATAGTCATTTAACTTAGTTTCTTAGTGATGAAGTAACCTAAAATTTGGTGATGGAGAAGAAGAAAAATATTTAAATTGTTTATATCTATGATACCATAATAAAATTCGAATATGGTGAATAAATATGCTATCGAGACTCATTATATAATTTGAATTATTTCCAATGTATATAGAATATGTGTCATCAATTAATTGTCTTTTAACTTAGTTTCTTAGTGATGAAGTAACCTAAAATTTGGTGATGGAGAAGAAGAAAATACTGAAATTGTTTACATCTATTATACCATAAAACAATATGAATATGGTGAATAAATATATTATCGAGACTTATTATATAATTTGAATTATTTCTAATGTATATGGAATATGTGTCATTAATTAATAGTCTTTTGACTTAGTTTCTTGGTGAAGAAGTAACCTAAAATTTGGTGATGGAGAAGAAGAAAATACTGAAATTGTTTACATCTATTATACCATAAAACTAGATGAATATGGTGAATAAATATACTATCGAGACTTATTATATAATTTGAATTATTTCTAATGTATATGGAATATGTGTCATTAATTAATAGTCTTTTTACTTGTTTCTTGGTGAAGAAGTAACCTAAAATTTGGCGATGGAGAAGAAGAAAAATACTTAAATTGTTTACATCTATTATACCATAATATAAAATGAATATGGTGGATAAAAATATACTATTGAGACTCATTAGATAATTTGAATTATTTCAAATGTATATGGAATATGTGTCATTAAGTAATAGTCTTTTAACTTAGTTTCTTAGTGATGAAGTAACCTAAAATTTGTGATGGAGTAGAAGAAACATATTGAAATTGTTTAAATCTATTATACCATAATACAATATGAATATGGTGAATAAATATACTATCGAGACTCAATATATAATTTGAATTATTTCCAATGTATAAAGAATATGTGTCATCAATTAATAGTCTTTTAACTTAGTTTCTTGGTGATGAAGTAACCTAAAATTTGGTGATGGAGAAGAAGAAAATATTTAAATGGTTTACATCTATTATACAATAATACAATATGAATATGGGGAATAAATATACTATCGGGCCTCATTATATAATTTGAATTATTTCAAATGTATATGGAATATGTGTCATTATGTAATTGTCTTTTAACTTAGTTTCTTAGTGATGAAGTAACCTAAAATTTGGTGATGGAGAAGAAGAAAATATTGAAATTGTTTACATCTATTATACCATAATACAATATGAATATGATGAATAAATATACTATTGAGACTCATTATATAATTTGAATTATTTCCAATGTATATAGAATATGTGTCATCAATTAATAGTCTTTTAACTTAGTTACTTAGTGATGAAATAATCTAAAATTTAGTGATGGATAAGAAGAAAATACTGAAATTGTTTACATTTATTATACCATAATACAATATGAATATGATGAATAAATATACTATCGAGAATCATTATATAATTTGAATTATTACCAATATATATGGAATATGTGTCATTAATGAATAGTCTTTTGACTTAGTTTTTTGGTGATGAAGTAACCTAAAATTTGGTGATGGAGAAGAAGAAAAATATTGAAATTGTTTACATCTATTATATCATAATACAATATGAATATGGTGAACAAATATACTATCGAGACTCATTATATAATTCGAATTATTTCCAATGTATATGGAATATGTGTTATCAATTAATAGTCTTTTAACTTAGTTTCTTAGTGATGAAGTAATCTAAAATTTGGTGATGGAGAAGAATAAAATACTGAAATTGTTTACATCTATTATACCATAATACAATATGAATATGGTGAATAAATATACTATCGAGACTCATTAGATAATTTGAATTATTTCAAATTTATATGGAATATGTGTCATTAAGTAATAATCATTTAACTTAGTTTCTTAGTGATGAAGTAACCTAAAATTTGGTGATGGAGAAGAAGAAAAATATTTAAATTGTTTATATCTATGATACCATAATACAATTTGAATATGGTGAATAAATATGCTTTCGAGACTCATTATATAATTTGAATTATTTCCAATGTATATAGAATATATGTCATCAATTAATTGTCTTTTAACTTAGTTTCTTAGTGATGAAGTAACCTAAAATTTGGTGATGGAGAAGAAGAAAATACTGAAATTGTTTACATCTATTATACCATAAAACAATATGAATATGGTGAATAAAGATACTATCGAGACTTATTATATAATTTGAATTATTTCTAATATATATGGAATATGTGTCATTAATTAATAGTCTTTTTACTTAGTTTCTTGGTGAAGAAGTAACCTAAAATTTGGCGATGGAGAAGAAGAAAAATACTTAAATTGTTTACATCTATTATACCATAATATAATATGAATATGGTGGATAAAAATATACTATCGAGACTCATTAGATAATTTGAATTATTTAAAATATATATGGAATATGTGTCATTAAGTAATAGTCTTTTAACTTAGTTTCTTAGTGATGAAGTAACCCTAAAATTTGTGATAGAGTAGAAGAAAAATATTGAAATTGTTTACATCTATTATACCATAATACAATATGAATATGGTGAATAAATATACTATCGAGACTCAATATATAATTTGAATTATTTCCAATGTATATAGAATATGTGTCATCAATTAATAGTCTTTTAACTTAGTTTCTTAGTGATGAAGTAACCTAAAATTTGGTGATGGAGAAGAAGAAAATATTGAAATTGTTTACATCTATTATACCATAATACAATATGAATATGGTGAATAAATATACTATTGAGACTCATTATATAATTTGAATTATTTCCAATGTATATAGAATATGTGTCATCAATTAATAGTCTTTTAACTTAGTTACTTAGTGATGAAATAATCTAAAATTTAGTGATGGATAAGAAGAAAATACTGAAATTGTTTACATTTATTATACCATAATACAATATGAATATGATGAATAAATATACTATCGAGAATCATTATATAATTTGAATTATTACCAATATATATGGAATATGTGTCATTAATGAATAGTCTTTTGACTTAGTTTTTTGGTGATGAAGTAACCTAAAATTTGGTGATGGAGAAGAAGAAAAATATTGAAATTGTTTACATCTATTATATCATAATACAATATGAATATGGTGAACAAATATACTATCGAGACTCATTATATAATTCGAATTATATCCAATGTATATGGAATATGTGTTATCAATTAATAGTCTTTTAACTTAGTTTCTTAGTAAGGAAGTAATCTAAAATTTGGTGATGGAGAAGAATAAAATACTGAAATTATTTACATCTATTATACCATAATACAATATGAATATGGTGAATAAATATACTATCGAGACTCATTAGATAATTTGAATTATTTCAAATTTATATGGAATATGTGTCATTAAGTAATAATCATTTAACTTAGTTTCTTAGTGATGAAGTAACCTAAAATTTGGTGATGGAGAAGAAGAAAAATATTTAAATTGTTTATATCTATGATACCATAATACAATTTGAATATGGTGAATAAATATGCTATCGAGACTCATTATATAATTTGAATTATTTCCAATGTATATAGAATATGTGTCATCAATTAATTGTCTTTTAACTTAGTTTCTTAGTGATGAAGTAACCTAAAATTTGGTGATGGAGAAGAAGAAAATACTGAAATTGTTTACATCTATTATACAATAAAACAATATGAATATGGTGAATAAATATACTATCGAGACTTATTATATAATTTGAATTATTTCTAATGTATATGGAATATGTGTCATTAATTAATAGTCTTTTTACTTAGTTTCTTGGTGAAGAAGTAACCTAAAATTTGGCGATGGAGAAGAAGAAAAATACTTAAATTGTTTACATCTATTATACCATAATATAATATGAATATGGTGGATAAAAATATACTATCGACACTCATTAGATAATTTGAATTATTTCAAATATATATGGAATATGTGTCATTAAGTAATAGTCTTTTAACTTAGTTTCTTAGTGATGAAGTAACCTAAAATTTGTGATGGAGTAGAAGAAAAATATTGAAATTGTTTACATGTATTATACCATAATACAATATGAATAGGGTGAATAAATATACTATCGAGACTCAATATATAATTTGAATTATTTCCAATGTATATAGAATATGTGTCATCAATTAATAGTCTTTTAACTTAGTTTCTTAGTGATGAAGTAACCTAAAATTTGGTGATGGAGAAGAATAAAATACTGAAATTGTTTACATCTATTATACCATAATACAATATGAATATGGTGAATAAATATACTATCGAGACTCATTAGATAATTTGAATTATTTCAAATGTATATGGAATATGTGTCATTACGTAATAGTCATTTAACTTAGTTTCTTAGTGATGAAGTAACCTAAAATTTGGTGATGGAGAAAAAGGAAAATACGGAAATTGTTTATATCTATTATACAATAATACAATATGAATATGGTGAATAAATATACTATCGAGACTCATTAGATAATTTGAATTAATTCAAATGTATATGGAATATGTGTCATTAAGTAATAGTCTTTTAACTTAGTTTCTTACTGATGAAGTAACCTAAAATTTGGTGATAGAGAAGAAGAAATCTCTGAATTTGTTTACATCTATTATACCATAATACAATATGAAATGGTGAATAAATATACTATTGAGACTCATTATATAATTTGAATTAATTCAAATGTATATGGAATATGTGTCATTAAGTAATAGTCTTTTAACTTAGTTTCTTAGTGATGAAGTAACCTAATATTTTTTGATAGAGAAGAAGAAAAAAACTGAAATTGTTTACATCTATTATACCATAATACAATATGAATATGGGGAATAAATATACTATCGACACTCATTAGATAATTTGAATTAATTCAAATGTATATGGAATATGTGTCATTAAGTAATAGTCTTTTAACTTAGTTTCGTAGTGATCACGTAACCCCAAATATTGTTATGGAGAAGAAGAAAAATATTGAAATTGTTTATATCGATTATACCATAATACAATATGAATATGGTGAATAAATATACTATCGAGACTCATTATATAATTTGAATTATTTACAATGTCTATAGAATATGTGTCATCAATTAATTGTCTTTTAACTTAGTTTTTTAGTGATGATGTAACCTAAAATTTGGTGATGGAGAAGAAGAAAATATTGAAATTGTTTACATCTATTATACCATAATACAATATGAATATGGTGAATAAATATACTATCGATACTCATTATATAATTTGATTTATTACTAATGTATATGGAATATGTGTCATTAATTAATAGTCTTTTAACTTAGTTTCTTGGTGAAGAAGTAACCAAAAATTTGGTGATGAAGAAGAAGGAAAATACTGAAATTGTTTACATCTGTTATACCATAATACCATATGAATATGGTAAATAAATATATTATCGAGACTCATTAGATAATTTGAATTATTTCAAATGTATATGGAATATGTGTCATTAAGTATTAATCTTTTAACTTATTTTCTTAGTGATGAAGTAACCTAAAATTTGGTGATGGAGAAGAAAAAAAATATTGAAATTGTTTACATCTATTATACCATAATACAATATGAATATGGTGAATAAATATACTATCGGGTCTCATTATATAATTTGAATTATAATCAATGTATATGAAATATGTGCCATTATTTAATAATCTTTTAACTTATTTTCTTGGTGAAGAAGTAACTTAAAATTTGGTGATGGAGAAGAAGAAAAATATTGAAATTGTTTACATCTATTATACAATAATACAATATGAATATGGTGAATAAATATACTATCGAGACTTATTATATAATTTGAATTATTTCTAATGTATATGGAATATGTGTCATTAATTAATAGTCTTTTTACTTAGTTTCTTTGTGAAGAAGTAACCTAAAATTTGGCGATGGAGAAGAAGAAAAATACTTAAATTGTTTACATCTATTATACCATAATATAATATGAATATGGTGGATAAAAATATACTATCGAGACTCATTAGATAATTTGAATTATTTCAAATATATATGGAATATGTGTCATTAAGTAATAGTCTTTTAACTTAGTTTCTTAGTGATGAAGTAACCTAAAATTTGTGATGGAGTAGAAGAAAAATATTGAAATTGTTTACATGTATTATACCATAATACAATATGAATATGGTGAATAAATATACTATCGAGACTCAATATATAATTTGAATTATTTCCAATGTATATAGAATATGTGTCATCAATTAATAGTCTTTTAACTTAGTTTCTTAGTGATGAAGTAACCTAAAATTTGGTGATGGAGAAGAATAAAATACTGAAATTGTTTACATCTATTATACCATAATACAATATGAATATGGTGAATAAATATACTATCGAGACTCATTAGATAATTTGAATTATTTCAAATGTATATGGAATATGTGTCATTACGTAATAGTCATTTAACTTAGTTTCTTAGTGATGAAGTAACCTAAAATTTGGTGATGGAGAAAAAGGAAAATACGGAAATTGTTTATATCTATTATACAATAATACAATATGAATATGGTGAATAAATATACTATCGAGACTCATTAGATAATTTGAATTAATTCAAATGTATATGGAATATGTGTCATTAAGTAATAGTCTTTTAACTTAGTTTCTTACTGATGAAGTAACCTAAAATTTGGTGATAGAGAAGAAGAAATCTCTGAATTTGTTTACATCTATTATATCATAATACAATATGAAATGGTGAATAAATATAATATTGAGACTCATTATATAATTTGAATTAATTCAAATGTATATGGAATATGTGTCATTAAGTAATAGTCTTTTAACTTAGTTTCTTAGTGATGAAGTAACCTAAAATTTTGTGATAGAGAAGAAGAAAAAACTGAAATTGTTTACATCTATTATACCATAATACAATATGAATATGGGGAATAAATATACTATCGAGACTCATTAGATAATTTGAATTAATTCAAATGTATATGGAATATGTGTCATTAAGTAATAGTCTTTTAACTTAGTTTCTTAGTGATCACGTAACCCAAAATTTGGTTATGGAGAAGAAGAAAAATATTGAAATTGTTTATATCGATTATACCATAATACAATATGAATATGGTGAATAAATATACTATCGAGACTCATTATATAATTTGAATTATTTACAATGTCTATAGAATATGTGTCATCAATTAATTGTCTTTTAACTTAGTTTTTTAGTGATGATGTAACCTAAAATTTGGTGATGGAGAAGAAGAAAATATTGAAATTGTTTACATCTATTATACCATAATACAATATGAATATGGTGAATAAATATACTATCGATACTCATTATATAATTTGATTTATTACTAATGTATATGGAATATGTGTCATTAATTAATAGTCTTTTAACTTAGTTTCTTGGTGAAGAAGTAACCAAAAATTTGGTGATGAAGAAGAAGGAAAATACTGAAATTGTTTACATCTGTTATACCATAATACCATATGAATATGGTAAATAAATATATTATCGAGACTCATTAGATAATTTGAATTATTTCAAATGTATATGGAATATGTGTCATTAAGTATTAATCTTTTAACTTATTTTCTTAGTGATGAAGTAACCTAAAATTTGGTGATGGAGAAGAAAAAAAATATTGAAATTGTTTACATCTATTATACCATAATACAATATGAATATGGTGAATAAATATACTATCAGGTCTCATTATATAATTTGAATTATAATCAATGTATATGAAATATGTGCCATTATTTAATAATCTTTTAACTTATTTTCTTGGTGAAGAAGTAACTTAAAATTTGGTGATGGAGAAGAAGAAAAATATTGAAATTGTTTACATCTATTATACAATAATACAATATGAATATTGTGAATAAATATACTATCAAGACTCATTATATAATTTGAATTATTTCAAATGTATATGGAATATGTGTCATTAAGTAATAGTCTTTTAACTTAGTTTCTTAGTGATGAAGTAACCTAAAATTTGGTGATAGATAAGAAGAAAATACTGAAATTGTTTACATGTATTATACCATAATAAAATATGAATATGGTGAATAAATATACTATCGAGACTCATTATATAATTTGAATTATTTCCAATGTATATAGAATATGTGTCATCAATTAATAGTCTTCTAACTTAGTTTCTTAGTGATGAAGTAACCTAAAATTTGGTGATGTAGAAGAAGAAAATACTGAAATTGTTTACATATATTATACCATAATACAATATGAATATGGTGAATAAATATACTATCGAGACTCATTATATAATTTGAATTGTTTCTAATGTATATGTGTTGTACCCCAAAATTTGCCCTCCCATATTCTTCAAGAAGTTGCCAAGCCAAGTCACAAAATTCCCCAAGGGTTGCACAGTGCAAAGGTCTCCTATACAGTCAAAACTAGGGTTTGTGTCCTGATCAAGAAAATGAAGTTTTCAAAGGTCCAATCAAGTCTCATATGCTTACAAACATGGTCAAGCATCCTCATATCAAGTTTCAAGGCATTCAGCTCAAAATTGCACAGTCAAAACCCTAAATTGCACTACAGTCAACTGTAGGGGCAAAATGGTCATTTGACAGTCAAAAGTTCAAATTTTTGGTCAACATCTCATTTTTAAGCCACAAACATCATTTGATCAATGCTTGATCATGATTCTCAAAGCTAGGCTCAAAAATCATCAAGATGCAAAAGTTTCCTTATTTGGACAGCTGAAAAAGTCAACTATAAATTGACCAGGGCATAACTTTCACATGGATTATCAGAAAAATTCCACCCAAAGCTCATTTTGAATATAAAGACATTTCCTACAACTCATCTTCATACTTCAAGTCCAAGAAATGCTCTCACAAAAAGTTATCAATTTCAACATTATAGGTCATTTTCAAAAGTCAACAAAAAGGGACTTTAAGTCAAAGGCCATAACTTGAGATTGGAAAATTAAAATGACATGGGACCAAAGGCATTGGTTAAAGGACTCCAAGACCTTTCCAAAATGTCCAAGAACATGAGAAAAGCTTAAAAATTGAGCAAGTTATGCATTGGAGAAGTTGGGAAATTTTTGTGAAATGGCAAAAGTCAACTATCCTTGAAACTTCAATTTTTGACAAAAGGGCCCACTTTCTTCCACTTGATTCAGCCTTGTCATGCCACACACGTGTCCCATGATTAATTTCAAGATCAAACATTGATTTTTCTATTTTATTTAATTTTTATTAATTTAATTCATTTTAAATCTTTAATAATTCAAATAAAATTTAAAAATCAATGGAATAGTGTCATTTGAATTGGAATAGCTTCCATATATCATGTGCCAGCTCACAAACTCATGCTAGGGTTAGGTTGTACACCAAGTCTTGGTTTTGCTTAAAAAAGGGAAAGTTTGTTAATGGTGAAAGACCTAAGACTAATTCTCTCATGGGCATGGATCAAGGCCAACTAATGACATAATTCCCTTCCCTCATAAGTGCTGAGTCAAAACCTAATGCCCACACACTGAATGCTGCGCAGGAGACACCATTGCCAACTTGAATAAAAACTCCATAAAACTCAAAACTGAAATCAGTGTTCTAGGTGGATTCAAGGCACGACATTCATTCCAAAAGCTTCCTTGTGGTTCACTGATCATATTCCAATTCATAACACTCATCAAAAGGCAAGGAATCAGTGTACAGAACTCAGCATATGTCGTGAAAAACTCACAATCGTATTCTTAAATTTAAGCATTTTCATAACATTTTCTGCATGGATTCTTATTCCTCCTGCAATTCTAAAGCTAACTGATACATTTAATTGCGTTTTCCTGTGTTATGTACAAAGATGCCATTGTAGCTTTTTAGGGTTTGCAGGTTTTCGAATTAGGGCTTTTCATCCAAGGCAAAATTAGGACTCGTGAGTAATATCATTGGCATGAGCGTGTTCAGACGAAGAAGAATCCATCCTCGCGCCTAATTTATGTTTAGAGACGGCGTAATCGCTATTTTCTATAAACCGGCCTAAGAGAACACACATAAAACCGTGGCCTTTGTTTTTGATATTTGCAGGAACGAAGAAGAAGACCTCGTGGCCAACAACCATTGGTTCTTTTTGAATTGCGCGCGTTTTTTAGATAACTAACCAATTTTCTTTTATATTGATTAATAGCTATTATATATTAAAAGTAATTGAAGTGGTTCAGTGGCGCAGGAAGTGATCAGTAATGCTAGTGACCTGGGTTCGAGTCCCAGGTCTGTACAATATTTCATGTTATTTTTCAATTCCAAGTCCTATGCAGCGCCAGTGATAATACACACCATACATCCTCAAAGATCAACCAGCCACGCGTCCTGGAGATCAAATCAAGGGCATAGATCAGAGGTGTACCATAAGCCTTAGTCCAAGGTCCCACACGTAGCCTGGAAAAGTCAACGAATCTCAAGCTTATTGGGCCCAAATTACTGGATCCATACCTCACAATTGGGGCCTGAACCCCCCCCCCTGGTTTGCAATTTCCTTTTTTTATTTATTTTGTTTTCAATTCTTATTTTATTTCTTTTATTGTTTTAATTAATAAATTATTTTTACCATATATATAAAAATATCACAAAAAATCAGAAAAGATGACAAATATAATAAATATTTAACTTAATTATTTTCATAAATAAATTAACATGTAAATTAACTTAGTATTAATTTAGGTTGCAACTTTAATTCTTTTCATAAAAATATAAAAAACATAGAATTTAGGTTTAATAAATTTTATTCCTTTCAATTTTTCTTTTTTTATATTACTTATTTTATTTTCACAATTAAATTGTACATAAATTAGCTTAGGTTTAATTTAGGTTATATTTTAATATTTTCATAACAAGTTTAAAAACCATTAGAATTAGGGTTAGTTATTTTCAATTAATTCTTTTTTCTTTTAAATCTTAAAAAACATAAAAATACCAAAAAATCAAAAACATTTAATTTTAATTTTAATTCCTCATTAATATTAATTTTTTGCAAAAGGGTCCAACGCCCTCGTTCGTAATTTATTTTATTCGCACATTTGTTTTATTTCGCTTAATTCATTATGTATCTCTCCCAAAGCGTTGTAACTTAAACTTCTCGCACTTTTACTTCTTTTGCTCTATTTACTTTCCGTCAAATCGGGTCCGGTTTAATTTTGGCGATGTGGACCCGCGCCATTTGTAATAGTCTTAGATTTACTTTTCCCGCAACTTTTAACTATTAACAAAAGCATGAAAGAATGTATGGACTTAAAATAAAATCAAGCGTAGAACACCAATGAACATGACAAGACAAATATCAATGAAAACGATACACGAATCGCACACACCACCCCTAGGGTACGCCTCACTGTTGCCTTGCCTTTCGAAAGGTGATCGTCGAGTAGAGGATGTCTTAGTAAGTCCTCATGATCCGGGAACCTGGCGTGAGGGTAGCTTCTAAGGTGTCTTCCCATTGCTCCGGTGATCACCATGTCCCTACAAACTCGAATTGACCCGAACACCTCCAACGGTGGTGCTACCTACCTCTCAATGGTGGGATGGCACTACTTTAAAGGACATTTACACAGACGAATTCCTTAGGGTAGGTAGACGACTCATGAATACTTGCTCTCTTCAAAACAAAAATTCAAAGACTTTTCACACCAACACATTTTCAAAAGCTTTCAAAGCAAATTTTTCAAACACTCTGACGTACGAGTCGAACTGAAATTTTTCAAAGAAACTTTTTAAAACCCACATTGAAAAGCAAACAAACAATTTTGAAAACACATTGAGCAAGTATCTAAGAGCCCATGGATAACCATGGATAGAAAGGGTGCTAACACCTTCCCTTTCTATAACCTACCTCCCGAACCGAGAGCAATCTTTTTAAGGAATTTTTCTGTGCTTTTGTCCTTTCCATTTGGAGAAAATAAAAGACGGTGGCGACTCTTGCTTCCGCGACATTTCGCGAACCAGCGTTAAACAGTCAGTTCCAGATCCACCGATCACAGAACTGGCGACTCTGTTGGGGACTTAACTTAAAGTGAGGTGTACCTTAGGGTTAGTTCATAACTGTGTTTTCAATTGCTTTCCTTGTTTGCTTTAAATTGTGGGACTGTCTTGGGAGTTCTATAGATCCTAACCCGGATCTGGGGATACCTTCTTAGAAAGTAGCAACAAGGCTGTGAGGGAACTGTGCGGGGTATACCGACATGGTTGAAGCAGTCTGCTACGTTGATGTGGCACTTTGGTGTGTACCGGTAACCCTTGAGTTCAGTCAAGGAGAGTACGGGGCCTCCATGTGGTGTCATGAAGCATCAACAGACCTTAGGAACCTTAATTGAACAAACTTGGCCTCTTTAGGGTAGTGAGATAACTGACTTTGGTGCAGTCCGAGGTTGGTTGATACTCGATACTACACTCAATTGAGGGTTGCTTTCCTGGAATATTTCGGTCGCCAGTTCAGTGGCTAAATCGAAACGATGAACAATGAAAGCAATCCCGTGATATTGGGAACCTTAGAACCCGGTTACTTTGATTAGGACAGGTTGAACCCACCAACTTCAAAAGGGTACTACCCAGACCCCATGCTGGCCTTAAACCTTAAGGGCTTGTCTTGTGTGCCTCGTGTGCCTTACATGTTTGTCTTTATACATACATGTGGTGTGTTTAATCATAGCATCATGACATCATCCAGCATCATATGCATTGACTAACCATTTCAGGGGTTCGAATTTTCATCTTTGTTCTTGTTTTGTAGGACATGGAAACTGTTCGTAGAAAGACCATTCAAGTCAGTCTTGTAAGGATCCCTCCTCAGCTTAAGGAACTTATATCCAGGATTCCCGAGAACTCTTCATTCAGTGAAAGGCATGGAAGCCTCATCAGCTTGGTCAACACCAACATTGAGGAAGATATGATTAAGGTCTTGTTCCAATTCTTTGACCCTATGCATCACTGTTTCACCTTCTTGGACTATCAGTTGGTACCTACATTGGAGGAGTTCTCCCGGCTCCTGAAGATCCCTATCCTTGATCAGCTACCCTTCAACGGTACAGAAAAGGAACCTAAGCTTGAAGAGATTGCTAAAGCCTTGCACCTACAGTCATCTGACCTCAAGGGACATTGGGAAGTTAGAAGTGGTATCAAAGGGTTCTTAGCCAGGTTTCTGTTTGAAAAGGCCCTTGAATGTTGGAACTCCCTTGACTTGCAAGCTTTTGAAGAAGTGGTAGCCCTCCTTGTCTATGGTTTGGTGTTGTTCCCTAACCCAGACCAACTTATTGATATCAGTGCTGTTCAGATCTTTATGTCCAGGAATCCTATACCTACGTTGCTGGGGGACATCCTTCACTCATGTTACACTCGAACCATGAGAAAAAGAGGTGTCCTTATGTGTTGCACTCCTCTCCTGGGAAGGTGGTTTATTTCGCACCTTCCACAATCGGTCTTGAAGAATGAGCGGGGTTTGAGATGGTCACAACGGTTGATGACTCTTACACATGCAGATATACATCGGTGCCCTCGGTCCAGAGAAGATGTCACTATCATTGATCGTTGCGGGGAGTACCCTAATGTTCCTTTACTTGGAATCAGAGGAGGTATTACTTATAGCCCATGCCTGGCTTGGAGACAATTTGGTTATGCTCGGAGGGATGGTCCTCATGACATGTTAATTCCTGACATAGTTTTTGACTTCGACAACGATACTCAAGGACTTCGCCAGAGATTCATCAGAGCCTGGAGGATGCCTAGTAGGATAGACAGCAAGACACTGGGGCACAGGAACTCCATCCCTTTGGAGCCTTACCTCAAGTGGGTACGAGTCCGCTCTCAGAAGTTAGTAATGCCTTATCCTCACATGCTTCCAGTAATCAGAGATCCTGCCTTGGAAGGAGAAGTGTCTCACATTATTCAGCACCCTGATATGCCCACATCCTGGGAAGAGATGCAGAAGAGCTGGATCCAGCTTAAGGAAGAGCGGAATTCTCTTGAGACTAGTCTGCATGCCAGTGAAAAGAAGGTCTTGGAGCTCACCCGCCTGCTGCATGAGGAGAGGAACCTCAACACTTACATAGCTCCAAAGAGGATGCGCAGCATATTTTGGGATTGATTTGATTTTTTGTACTTTTGCCCATGAGGCTTTGATGTATTAAACAATGATTTTCTTAATAAAAACGTGTGTTCCCTTTGGTCTACAACAAATTTGAATTTTCGAACTCTTGAATGCATTGCATAAACACATATCATTCATCATGTGCATCACATGTACTCTTCTTTTCAAGTTGTTTACTGTTCTTCGCTGTTTATTTCAGCATCATGAACCCTGAATCATCAACCGAGGCATCTATCAAGGCTCTTCAGGCGCAGAACGCCCAATTTCAGGAGCTGATCAAGGGCTTGGCTCAGGGTCAACAAGAGTTGAAGACCATGCTTCTGAAGAAGACTAAGAAGAAGAGGAGGACTGTGCTATTTAACACTGGGCGCAGACTCGGGAACACCTTACAGGTTGAGGCTGAAAGGACTACTCCATCTGTGGGGGAAGGTAGTCACCAAGAAAGGGAGGTCCCTACTCCTGTGGGCTCTGATACTGAAACAGACTTCAACGACGAACAATACCCTCCTGCTGAAGACCGGTACAAGCAGCTGGAGGACAGATTAAAGGCTATGGAAGTTCAGCAGGTGCCTGGACTGGATTTCGGAGACTTGGGGTTATCTACTGGGGTGGTGATTCCACACAAGTTCAAGGCACCTGCCTTTGCGAAGTATGACGGGGCTTCCTGTCCCAAGATGCACCTCCGTTCTTATGTAAGGAAGATCCAGCCTTACACAGCAGACAAGAACCTTTGGATCCACTTCTTCCAGGAGAGTCTTTCAGGGACTCACCTCGAATGGTTCTATCAGCTGGATGGAACCAGCGTTCGTAACTGGGAGGATCTGGCCACTGCTTTTTATAAGCAGTATCAATATAATTCCGACCTCGCTCCTACGCGTACCCAGCTCCAGGGTATGTCGCTAGGGTCGGGTGAAGGTTTTAAGGAGTACGCCCAGAAATGGAGAGACCTGGCTGGCAGGGTGCAGCCACCATTGACGGACCGGGAGCTGGTAGATATGTTTTTAGGGACCCTATCTGGTCCATTTTTCAATCATCTCATTGGTAATTCCTCTGCTGGGTTTACTGATCTGATCCTGACTGGTGAAAGGATCGAGGCCGGTATAAAATCGGGGAAGATACAGAAGGTTGCCTCCTCCAGTACTGAAAAGAAACCCTTCAAAAAGGAGGCTAGTGCTATATATAGCTCCCGGAGACCAGAGCGACCTGAACGCCACCAATCTGTCAGTGCGGTAATGATTGCCAAACCTGCTGCCACTCCTCGGCCAACTAATCCTCAAAAGTTTGAAAGACCCCGGAGAGAGTTTACCCGGTTAAGCATGACCTTATCACAGATCCTGCCACAGTTGCTATCCACCAATTTAGTGACTATCAGGGAGGCTCCAAAGTTTCCCAATACTGCATCCCCCAAGTTTAATCCAAATGCTCACTGTGCTTACCACTCTGATAGCCCGGGGCATAACACAGATGACTGTTGGGCCCTAAAGAATAAGGTTCAAGACCTCATTGATGCAAAGGAAATACAGTTTGAGGCGCCCGAGAGGCCAAATGTTGTAACCGCTCCCATGCCCCAGCATGGAGTGAATGCTGTTGAGGAGGATTTGTATGTAGCTTCGGTGGATGATGTTGCTACTCCACTGCTGACGGTCAAGAGGAACCTGTTGCTAGCCGGTTTATTTCCGGGATGTAGCGAAGGTTGCCCTCTATGTGTTGCTTTCCCTGCTGGTTGTTCTCTGCTGAAGTCAGGCGTCCAAAACCTGATGGATAGTAGAGAGAATTTGTTCAGAAAGACTGTTGTTCCTGCTGCTCCTGTTGAAGAAGTGTTGATCGTTGCCATCTTCAACAACCCTTCCAAGGCTCCTTCAAAGAAGCCTGTCCAAATTTTGCCGGTTCACAAGATTGCTCCCATCACCATTACTGTTCCGGGGCCCATCCCCTACAAATCTGATAAGGCTATCCCATGGCACTATGGGGCGGATGTTTATGTTCTGGGTGTGAAACAAGAGTTCAACATTGATGCTGGTGTCTCCAACATCACTGGGCCTGCTAAGGTCACTCGTAGTGGAAGACTGTTCTCGCCAGACATTGCTCCTCCGGTAATTCATAGGCCTTTGGTCTTCGCACCTGCCAGGGTGCCTGTTTCTCCCCCTGACCAAGTATCCACCCCTGCTACCGAGTCATCTGATACTCGGAACAAGGGGATTGCTGCTGATGTGCCTGCCAGGACGAAGGCACCGAAGACCATTGTTGAGGCTTCCAGGCAGGAAATGGAAGAAATCCTCAAGATAATAAAGAAAAGTGATTTCAACGTTGTAGAACAGCTGGGGCACACCCCCTCTAAAATCTCCATGTTGTCACTGCTGCTGTGTTCAGAGGCCCACGCCAAGGCTCTGATTGCTTTCTTAAAGACAGCCCACGTACCCCAAGAGACGTCTGCTGACCAGTTCACCGACTGTGTGGCCAACCTAACCGCTGATAATGGCCTGGGTTTCTCTGATGCCGATCTGACAGCAAAGGGGAAGAACCATAATGACGCCCTGCATGTCTCCATTGAATGCAGGGGCACTACTCTTGCTCATGTGCTGGTTGACACAGGTTCTTCATTAAACGTGCTGCCCAAGAAGGCTCTGGATAGGCTGGATTGTGAGGGTCTAGAGCTCAAACCAAGTAACATTGTTGTCCGGGCCTTTGACGGGTCCAAAAGAATGGTACATGGTGAGGTGGACATCCCAATCAGGGTTGGGTCACAGGTATTTGATTCAAAATTCTATGTGATGGACATCCATCCGTCCTATTCTTGTTTGCTGGGTCGCCCGTGGATCCACAAGGCTGGAGCTGTGACCTCCACGTTGCATCAGAAGCTCAAGTACCCGGTCAGGGGGAAGATCGTAACGGTGCAAGGGGAAGAGGAGTACATGGTCAGCCACCTCAACTCCTTCAGATACGTAGAAATGGATGGGGAGTTCATTGAAACCCCCTTTCAACATTTTGAGGAAGTGCCACAAACTTTGGCAGCAGCAGAAGCAGTGGATGAAGAGGTTTCTCCTTTGAAGATGGCCTCCTTAAAGGACGCCCGGGCTGTGATCGAAAGAGGTGAATGTGCAAACTGGGGCAAGCTCCCTGATCTTACTCCTAAGACTAACAAGTTTGGGCTGGGTTTCACCACAGAAGCTCAGAAAGCAGTACGCAAGGTGAGAATTGGAAGACCTCTTGTGCTCATCACCCACTCAGAAGTGAATGCTATTGGAGAGGAAGACGAAGTGGAAGAGTCAGAGTTCGATAGCTGGATCTACCCGACGACCGACGGTGGATTGACCAATTGGACTGCTAAAGACTTTACACCCATAACTTTTGTCCCCCAGTAATGAACTTCTTTGTTTTGGATTTGTAATAAACAATAACTTGAAACTATATGGCCCGGTGTCTTTACCCGGGGCACCGTGGTTTTGTTTATGAGGGCTTTTGTTTGTCATTGTCATATATCATAAATAAAAGCATTGGACGTTTTTCACATTTCAAATTTTGCGCTCCTTTTCTTTCCTTTCTTTACATATTGCAAAACAGCTGTATTTACACACACACTCACTCATACAGGTTTCAATCCACTCTGGATCTCACTGGTAACGACTCTGCTACTGCCAGTTATGACTTCGAAAATCCGATCAACTTAGCCGAAGACGAAGGTGAAGATGATTGCGAAGTGCCTGGTGAACTTGCAAGACTGTTACAACAGGAAGAGAAGGCAATTCAACCCCATGAAGAGCCAGTGGAAATAATAAACTTGGGTACTGAAGAAGACAAGAAAGGGGTAAAGATTGGTGCCAACCTAGAGCTCAGCGTGAAGCAACGGTTGACTCAGATGCTGCATGACTATATGGAGATCTTTGCCTGGTCCTACGAAGATATGCCCGGATTAGATACCGACATTGTGGTCCATCACTTACCAACTAAATAAGATTGCCCTCCGGTTAAGCAAAAGGTCCGCCGTATGCGTCCAGAGATGTCTGAGAAGATTAAAGCCGAGGTTATGAAGCAGTTTGATGCCGGGTTTCTTGCAGTGACTTCTTACCCTCAGTGGGTTGCTAATGTGGTGTCGGTACCTAAGAAGGACGGCAAGGTCAGAATGTGTGTCGATTACAGGGATCTGAACAGGGCCAGCCCCAAGGATGACTTCCCTCTACCTCACATTGATGTCCTTGTTGATAATACAGCTCAGCATAAAGTGTTCTCTTTTATGGATGGTTTTTCAGGCTATAATCAGATCAAGATGGCTCCTGAAGACATGGAAAAGACTACATTTGTTACTCAGTGGGGCACCTTCTGCTACAAAGTCATGCCTTTTGGACTAAAGAATGCTGGGGCAACCTACCAACGTGCCATGGTTGCTTTATTTCATGACATGATCCATCATGAGATAGAAGTGTATGTTGACGACATGATCGCTAGGTCCCAGACTGAGGAAGAACACCTTGATCATCTACAGAAACTGTTTGACCGTTTGAAACTGTACAAGCTGAGGTTGAACCCGAACAAGTGCACCTTCGGGGTAAGATCTGGAAAGTTGCTAGGCTTCGTGGTAAGTGATAAGGGAATTCAAGTGGACCCTGCTAAGGTCAAAGCCATTCAAGAGATGCCAGTTCCTAAGACAGAGAAGGAAGTCAGAGGTTTTCTAGGACGTCTGAATTACATTGCTCGGTTCATCTCACACCTAACTGCTACCTGTGAACCAATCTTCAAGCTGCTGAAGAAAGATCAGGTAGTACGTTGGAATGATGAATGTCAGGCTGCTTTTGACAGAATCAAAGAATATCTCCAAGAACCACCCATCCTTATGCCACCAGTTGAAGGGAGACCTTTGATACTTTACCTGACAGTGCTTGATAATTCAATGGGGTGTGTGCTGGGGCAGCATGACGAGTCTGGCCGAAAAGAGCATGCCATTTATTACCTTAGCAAAAAGTTTACCGACTGTGAGACCCGATACTCACTGCTTGAGAAAACTTGCTGCGCTTTGGTATGGGCTGCTCGCCGGCTGAGACAGTATATGCTGACTCACACTACCTTGTTGATCTCAAAAATGGATCCTATAAAGTACATATTCGAAAATCCTGCTCTGTCTGGGAGAATTGCAAGATGGCAAATGATCTTGACGGAATACGACATTCAGTACACGACCCAGAAAGCCATCAAGGGAAGTGTATTGGCAGACCACTTAGCACATCAAGCTGTAGATGACTACCAATCAATGAACTTCGAGTTTCCGGATGAAAGCATTATGATAGTAACTGACTGTGAAGTACCTGGACCGGATGAAGGACCTGAACCAGGATCCCGATGGTCTATGCATTTTGACGGAGCATCCAACGCTTTGGGAAATGGTATTGGCGCCATCATCATATCTCCACAAGGTACTCATACTCCACTCACCACCCGGCTGTGTTTCAACTGTACCAACAACATGGCGGAGTATGAGGCGTGTATCATGGGTCTTCAAGCTGCGATCGACCTGAGGATCAAATTTCTGAGTGTCTTCGGAGATTCCGCTCTTGTGATCAATCAGATCAAAGGAGAGTGGGATACGAAACATCCAAACTTGATTCCTTACAGAGAATGTGTGTTGACCCTGATCCCCCACTTCACAGAGATAACATTTGAGCACTTTCCAAGAGAAGAGAATCAGTTGGTGGACGCGTTAGCTACAATGTCTTCAATGTTCAAGGTCAAATGGGATAATGAAGCTCCCCGGATCATCATCTGGAAACTGGACGAACCGGCATACTGTTGTGATCTCGAAACTGAATTGGTGTCTGAGAAGCCTTGGTACCATGAAGTGAAGAGATATCTGGAAACTCAGGAATACCCTGAGGGTGCATCTATCAATGATAAGAAGTTCCTGAGGAGGTTTGCAGCCAAGTTCTTCCTAAGCAACGACATCTTGTACAAGCGAAACCATGATTCAACTTTACTGCGTTGTGTGGATAAGACTGAAGCAGAAAGAATCATGGAAGAGCTACATGAAGGGACCTTTGGTACACACTCCAGTGGACACACCATGGCTAAGAAAATCCTACGGGCAGGATATTATTGGTCCACAATGGAAGCTGACTGTTACCAACATTCCAGGACATGTCACAAGTGCCAGATCTATGCAGACAAGGTGCATGTTCCTCCGGTTCCTCTGAATGTTCTGACTGCGCCTTGGCCGTTTGCAATGTGGGGCATAGACATGATCGGCGAGATTAAACCTACGGCATCCAATGGACATCGCTTCATCCTAGTGGCGATTGATTATTTTACGAAGTGGGTTGAGGCAGCATCCTATGCTACGGTAACCAAGACTGTTGTAGCACGGTTCATTCGACATAACCTGATCTGTCGGTACGGCGTCCCTGAGAGAATTATTACAGACAACGGTACCAATCTGAACAATAAGATGATCGTTGAGCTTTGCGAACAGTTCAAGATACAGCACCACAACTCTTCTCCTTATAGACCGAAGATGAATGGGGCTGTAGAAGCAGCAAATAAGAACATCAAGAAAATCGTGCAGAAGATGACAGTAACTTATAAAGATTGGCACGAGATGTTACCGTTCGCTCTACATGGGTACCGTACCTCAGCCAGGACGTCAACCGGGGCAACTCCTTTCTCTCTGGTTTATGGTATGGAGGCAGTCTTGCCAATCGAAGTGCAAATACCCTCTCTCCGGATAATGAAGGATGCAAATCTAAACGAAGATGATTGGATCCAAACACGACTTGATCAGCTCAACCTTATTGATGAAAAGAGACTTGCTGCTATCTGTCATGGTCAGACGTATCAGAAACGGATGATCAGGGCATTTAACAAAAAGGTCAGACCACAAGAATATCGAGTCGGGGATCTAGTAATCAAGCGAATCATCCTTCCTCAGAGTGATCCAAGGGGCAAATGGACCCCTACGTACGAAGGGCCATTTGTGGTTAAGCATGTGTTCTCAGGAGGAGCAATGATATTAACCAATATGGATGGTGACGACCTTCCTCACCCCGCCAATGCAGACATAGTAAAAAAATATCACGCATGAAAAAAAAGACCCGCTAGGCTGACATGCCTAGGCAAAAATTAGGGCTTCCTGTCAAACCAAAAGGGTTCGGGCAAAATGAAGGGATGAAAATGGAAAAAATCTGTACACCCGGCAAGTCGAAAACCTGAAAGGGCGGCTTGGGCAAAAATAGATATCCCGGTGGACTGAAAACCTGAAAGGGCGGTCCAGGCAAAAATTAGGGATAAAAGCGTAATACTATGTCTCATTGATCACTTTGCATCCAGAATCCGGTATCTACATCAAGCTCAGACGGCATCGATCAGTCAGCTTCACCTTCAACCAAGGTCATCAAGTGATGAGACGCTCAGAGTTATAAAGACAATAGCAGAGTTGAAACCCAGTGGATCATTCATATTTCACACAGCTGTTTTATTCTCTTTTGTACAAAACTTGTATAAACTCTCTGGTTCGGCGGTGTTCTCTTACTAGGACGTCAGCCTCTTGTATACAAAACGCCTATTCAGGCCATTCAAAATCAATACAAATATATTTTCAGTTAAACGTGCCAAGTGTTTTCCTTTTCTGTTTTGTTTTGCGAAGAACGTCCAAGGTTCAATTTGTGATATATGCATTGACAATAATTTGCTAGCTCATCAATATTTGCATACGAAACAAAGAATTAATTACAGGTGACATTAGAAACAGGGGCAATAAGGAGTTGTCTAGGCAATCTAATTGTTCTATCCTCCAAAGTACCAAGGTAGGTTCAGCTAAAGAACATAACCAGGCATCTTAAATTCCCCAGAGAGTGACACAGCAAGCAGTATACTCTCCTCAAGCAAAACAGTTATCAACCTTAAGGAAGTTGGGTGTCCTTCCGCAGATCTCAACATTCCCCAGCAGCATATATTCTTAACAAGCATCCCCGGCAGTCTTGGTCTAAAGATTGTTCCCCGGCGGCATACATCAACATTCAAAGGAATCACTTCCCCATCATATCAAAACTCCCCAGGAAAGTTGGAATTCATATCTCCCCAAGCAGTAAGCTTATCCCCAGTAAATTCTGGAAGCTTATCCTTCGCAGACACGAACGCGTCGTCCGGCTTGATTTAAAGAGTTATTTCCTTAACAGGATATAACTGGGTTATCCTCAGCCAAAAGCCACGGAAAGAGTGTCTTCGACAAAGTCTTCCTATTATCAACACTCAGCAAGGCATCCCTCTTCCCACAGAGTATTGCTTCCCAGCATGGTTGCTAGAGTATCTTTTCTCCCCGCAGAATCCTCCATTTGCCAAGTTTACTCCGCAACGGAGTTATCTTCTCCTACCGGTATTCTTGCAACTATCATCCCCAATGGAAGCAAAATCTATTCTTCAACATCAGCCCAGGATATGACTTCCCGGCACCCGTCAAGGATTCACTTTCCTAGACAAAAACATACATAAAACATCACATACATCATTATAGCATGCATAGATGCATCATATCCTACGAATCTCATTTATGTTGAGAACATCATTACTTGATCCATATCATGCATTGCATATAACTGACCTTTACCTTTCAGGAAGGATGCAGTTGAAATTCTCAATCATATTTCACGACCTAGACCGGTTCAGTTAAATTGACCCTAAGATTTTCCTGATGCTTATCCAGTCAAAGGCCTTCTCTGGTTCAGTTAAATCGACCCTAAGATTTTCCTGATTCTTATCCAGTCAAAAACCTAGACCGGTTCAGTTAAATCGACCCTAAGATTTTCCTGATGCTTATCCAGTCAAAGGCCTTCTCTGGTTCAGTCAGATCGACCCTAAGATCTCCCTGATGCTTATCCAGTTGGAGATATTTCAAGACCTTGTCCGGTTCAGTTAAATCGACCCTAAGATTTTCCTGATGCTTATCCAGTCAAAGGCCTTCTCTGGTTCAGTCAGATCGACCCTAAGATCTCCCTGATGCTTATCCAGTTGAAGATATTCCAAGACCTTGTCCGGTTCAGTTAAATCGACCCTAAGATTTTCCTGATGCTTATCCAGTCAAAGGCTTTCTCTGGTTCAGTCAGATCGACCCTAAGATCTCCCTGATGCTTATCCAGTTGAAGATATTCCAAGACCTTGTCCGGTTCAGTTAAATCGACCCTAAGATTTTCCTGATGCTTATCCAATCAAAGGCCTTCTCTGGTTCAGTCAGATCGACCCTAAGATCTCCCTGATGCTTATCCAGTTTAAGATATTTCAAGACCTTGTCTGGTTCAGTTAAATCGACCCTAGGATTTTCCTGATGCTTATCCAGTCAAAGGCCTTCTCTGGTTCAGTCAGATCGACCCTAAGATCTCCCTGATGCTTATCCAGTTGAAGATATTTCAAGACCTTGTCCGGTTCAGTTAAATCGACCCTAAGATTTTCCTGATGCTTATCCAGTCAAAGGCCTTCTCTGGTTCAGTCAGATCGACCCTAAGATCTCCCTGATGCTTATCCAGTTGAAGATATTCCAAGACCTTGTCCGGTTCAGTTAAGTCGACCCTAAGATTTTCCTGATCCATACCCAGTCAAAGGCCTCTCTGGTTCAGTCAGATCGACCCTAAGATCTCCCTGATTCTTATCCCAGTAGAAGACATCCAAGATTTTTTCTCAACGAGCGTTGTTGAAGTAGAAGACACCCAAGATTTTTTCTCAACGAGCGTTGTTGAAGTTAAAATCACCCAGATTTTTCTCAACGAGCGTTGTTGAAGTTAAAGTCACCCAAGATTTTTCCTCAACGAGCGTTGTTGAAGCTAAAGTCGCCCAAGGTTCTCTTACCATTCATGCTAAGGTAGTAACCATCCCTGGTTCTTTCATCTCCATTTGAAGCTCCAGACTCAGCTCCTGTAACCAGTCAGGACACATCTATACCAGGCATCTAAAAATCAGCTCCTGCAACGTGTCAGGTACTCATTTGTTCTTTTGCAGGTATGCAGGTTCTCGCTAAGGAATCTCCTACGCAATCAACATCCAGATGGCATCTATAAGCCCATCATCCTATCCAGCAATCTCCAAATGGCATCTATAAGCCCATTCCCCCCATCACACTGCTAACATGTGAGCGCAAATTTCTGGGCACTCTAGTGTCCAATCATCTTCTACCTTCGGATTACGAAAGGCACGTCAGCCAATCTGCATCCTCAGGTCTAAGAAGATTGAACAGGGGCAACTGTTGTACCCCAAAATTTGCCCTCCCATATTCTTCAAGAAGTTGCCAAGCCAAGTCACAAAATTCCCCAAGGGTTGCACAGTGCAAAGGTCTCCTATACAGTCAAAACTAGGGTTTGTGTCCTGATCAAGAAAATGAAGTTTTCAAAGGTCCAATCAAGTCTCATATGCTTACAAACATGGTCAAGCATCCTCATATCAAGTTTCAAGGCATTCAGCTCAAAATTGCACAGTCAAAACCCTAAATTGCACTACAGTCAACTGTAGGGGCAAAATGGTCATTTGACAGTCAAAAGTTCAAATTTTTGGTCAACATATCATTTTGAAGCCACAAACATCATTTGATCAATGCTTGATCATGATTCTCAAAATTTGGCTCAGAAAATCATCAAGATGCAAAAGTTTCCTTATTTGGATAGTTGAAAAAGTCAACTGAAATTGACCAGGGCATAACTTTCACATGGATTATCAGAAAAATGCCATCCAAAGCTCATTTTGAAGAGAAAGACATTTCCTACAACTCATCTTCATACTTCAAGTCCAAGAAATGCTCTCACAAAAAGTTATCAATTTCAACATTATAGGTAATTTTCAAAAGTCAACAAAAAGGGACTTTAAGTCAAAGGCCATAACTTGAGATTGGAAAATCAAAATGACATGGGACCAAAGGCATTGGTTAAAGGACTCAAAGACCTTTCTAAAATGTCCAAGAACATGAGAAAAGCTTAAAAATTGAGCAAGTTATGCATTGGAGAAGTTGGGAAATTTTTGTGAAATGGCAAAAGTCAACTATCCTTGAAACTTCAATTTTTGACAAAAGGGCCCACTTTCTTCCACTTGATTCAGCCTTGTCATGCCACACACGTGTCCCATGATTAATTTCAAGATCAAACATTGATTTTTCTATTTTATTTAATTTTTATTAATTTAATTCATTTTAAATCTTTAATAATTCAAATAAAATTTAAAAATCAATGGAATAGTGTCATTTGAATTGGAATAGCTTCCATATATCATGTGCCAGCTCACAAACTCATGCTAGGGTTAGGTTGTACACCAAGTCTTGGTTTTGCTTAAAAAAGGGAAAGTTTGTTAATGGTGAAAGACCTAAGACTAATTCTCTCATGGGCATGGATCAAGGCCAGCTAATGACCTAATTCCCTTCCCTCATAAGTGCTGAGTCAAAACCTAATGCCCACACACTGAATGCTGCGCAGGAGACACCATTGCCAACTTGAAAAAAAACTCCATAAAACTCAAAACTGAAATCAGTGTTCTAGGTGGATTCAAGGCACGACATTCATTCCAAAAGCTTCCTTGTGGTTCACTGATCATATTCCAATTCATAACACTCATCAAAAGGCAAGGAATCAGTGTACAGAACTCAGCATATGTCGTGAAAAACTCACAATCGTATTCTTAAATTTAAGCATTTTCATAACATTTTCTGCATGGATTCTTATTCCTCCTGCAATTCTAAAGCTAACTGATACATTTAATTGCGTTTTCCTGTGTTATGTACAAATATGCCATTGTAGCTTTTTAGGGTTTGCAGGTTTTCGAATTAGGGCTTTTCATCCAAGGCAAAATTAGGACTCGTGAGTAATATCATTGGCATGAGCGTGTTCAGACGAAGAAGAATCCATCCTCGCGCCTAATTTATGTTTAGAGACGGCGTAATCGCTATTTTCTATAAACCGGCCTAAGAGAACACACATAAAACCGTGGCCTTTGTTTTTTATATTTGCAGGAACGAAGAAGAAGACCTCGTGGCCAACAACCATTGGTTCTTTTTGAATTGCGCGCGTTTTTCAGATAACTAACCAATTTTCTTTTATATTGATTAATAGCTATTATATATTAAAAGTAATTGAAGTGGTTCAGTGGCGCAGGAAGTGATCAGTAATGCTAGTGACCTGGGTTCGAGTCCCAGGTCTGTACAATATTTCATGTTATTTTTCAATTCCAAGTCCTATGCAGCGCCCGTGATAATACACACCATACATCCTCAAAGATCAACCAGCCACGCGTCCTGGAGATCAAATCAAGGGCATAGATCAGAGGTGTACCGTAAGCCTTAGTCCAAGGTCCCACACGTAGCCTGGAAAAGTCAACGAATCTCAAGCTTATTGGGCCCAAATTACTGGATCCATACCTCACAATTGGGGCCTGAACCCCCCCCCCCCTGGTTTGCAATTTCCTTTTTTTATTTATTTTGTTTTCAATTCTTATTTTATTTCTTTTATTGTTTTAATTAATAAATTATTTTTACCATATATATAAAAATATCACAAAAAATCAGAAAAGATGACAAATATAATAAATATTTAACTTAATTATTTTCATAAATAAATTAACATGTAAATTAACTTAGTATTAATTTAGGTTGCAACTTTAATTCTTTTCATAAAAATATAAAAAACATAGAATTTAGGTTTAATAAATTTTATTCCTTTCAATTTTTCTTTTTTTATATTACTTATTTTATTTTCACAATTAAATTGTACATAAATTAGCTTAGGTTTAATTTAGGTTATATTTTAATATTTTCATAACAAGTTTAAAAACCATTAGAATTAGGGTTAGTTATTTTCAATTAATTCTTTTTTCTTTTAAATCTTAAAAAACATAAAAATACCAAAAAATCAAAAACATTTAATTTTAATTTTAATTCCTCATTAATATTAATTTTTTGCAAAAGGGTCCAACGCCCTCGTTCGTAATTTATTTTATTCGCACATTTGTTTTATTTTGCTTAATTCATTATGTATCTCTCCCAAAGCGTTGTAACTTAAACTTCTCGCACTTTTACTTCTTTTGCTCTATTTACTTTCCGTCAAATCGGGTCCGGTTTAATTTTGGCGATGTGGACCCGCGCCATTTGTAATAGTCTTAGATTTACTTTTCCCGCAACTTTTAACTATTAACAAAAGCATGAAAGAATGTATGGACTTAAAATAAAATCAAGCGTAGAACACCAATGAACATGACAAGACAAATATCAATGAAAACGATACACGAATCGCACACACCACCCCTAGGGTACGCCTCATTGTTGCCTTGCCTTTCGAAAGGTGATCGTCGAGTAGAGGATGTCTTAGTAAGTCCTCATGATCCGGGAACCTGGCGTGAGGGTAGCTTCTAAGGTGTCTTCCCATTGCTCCGGTGATCACCATGTCCCTACAAACTCGAATTGACCCGAACACCTCCAACGGTGGTGCTACCTACCTCTCAATGGTGGGATGGCACTACTTTAAAGGACATTTACACAGACGAATTCCTTAGGGTAGGTAGACGACTCATGAATACTTGCTCTCTTCAAAACAAAAATTCAAAGACTTTTCACACCAACACATTTTCAAAAGCTTTCAAAGCAAATTTTTCAAACACTCTGACGTACGAGTCGAACTGAAATTTTTCAAAGAAACTTTTTAAAACCCACATTGAAAAGCAAACAAACAATTTTGAAAACACATTGAGCAAGTATCTAAGAGCCCATGGATAACCATGGATATAAAGGGTGCTAACACCTTCCCTTTCTATAACCTACCTCCCGAACCGAGAGCAATCTCTTTAAGGAATTTTTCTGTGCTTTTGTCCTTTCCATTTGGAGAAAATAAAAGACGGTGGCGACTCTTGCTTCCGCGACATTTCGCGAACCAGCGTTAAACAGTCAGTTCCAGATCCACCGATCACAATATGAAATATGTGTCATTAATTAATAGTCTTTTAACTTAGTTTCTTGGTGATGAAGTAACCTAAAATTTGGTAATGGAGAAAAAGGAAAATACTGAAATTGTTTATATTTATTATACCATAATACAATATGAATATGGTGAATAAATATACTATCGAGACTCATTAGATAATTTGAATTAATTCAAATGTATATGGAATATGTGTCATTAAGTAATAGTCTTTTAACTTAGTTTCTTACTGATGAAGTAACCTAAAATTTGGTGATAGAGAAGAAAAAAAATATTGAAATTGTTTACAACTATTATAGCATAATACAATATGAATATGGTGAATAAATATTCTATCGACACTCATTATATAATTTGAATTATTTCCAATGTATATAGAATATGTGTCATCAATTAATTTCTTTTAACTTAGTTTCTTAGTGATGAAGTAACCTAAAATTTGGTGATGGAGAAGAAGAAAATACTGAAATTGTTTACATCTATTATACCATAATACAATATGAATATGGTGAATAAATATACTATCGAGACTCATTATATAATTTGAAATATTTCTAATGTATATGGAATAGGTGTTATTAATTAATAGTCTTTTAACTTAGTTTCTTGGTGAAGAAGTAACCTAAAATTTGGTGATGGAGAAGAAGGAAAATACTGAAATTGTTTACATCTATTATACCATAATACAATATGAACATAGTGGATAAATATACTACGAGACTCATTAGTTAATTTGAATTATTTCAAATGTATATGGAATATGTGTCATTAAGTAATAGTCTTTTAACTTTGTTTCTTAGTGATGAAGTAGTTTAAAATTTGGTGATGGAGAAGAAGAAAAATATTGAAATTGTTTACAACTATTATACCATAATACAATATGAATATGGTGAATAAATATACTATCGACACTCATTATATAATTTGAATTATTTCCAATGTATATAGAATATGTGTCATCAATTAATAGTCTTTTAACTTAGTTTCTTAGTGATGGAGTAACCTAAAATTTGGTGATGGAGAAGAAGAAAAATATTGAAATTGTTTACAACTATTATACCATAATACAATATGAATATGGTGAATAAATATACTATCGACACACATTATATAATTTGAATTATTTCTAATGTATATAGAATATGTGTCATCAATTAATAGTCTTTTAACTTAGTTTCTTAGTGATGGAGTAACCTAAAATTTGGTGATGGAGAAGAAGAAAAATATTGAAATTGTTTATACTATTATACCATAATACAATATGAATATGGTGAATAAATATACTATCAAGACTCATTATATAATTTGAATTATTTCAAATGTATATGGAATATGTGTCATTAAGTAATAGTCTTTTAACTTAGTTTCTTAGTGATGAAGTAACCTAAAATTTGGTGATAGATAAGAACAAAATACTGAAATTGTTTACATGTATTATACCATAATAAAATATGAATATGGTGAATAAATATACTATTGAGACTCATTATGTAATTCTTATTATTTCTAATGTATATAGAATATGTGTCATCAATTAATAGTCTTTTAACTTAGTTTCTTAGTGATGAAGTAACCTAAAATTTGGTGATGTAGAAGAAGAAAATTTGGTGATGTATATCTATTATACCATAATACAATATGAATATGGTGAATAAATATACTATCGAGACTCATTAGATAATTTGAATTAATTCAAATGTATATGGAATATGTGTCATTAAGTAATAGTCTTTTAACTTAGTTTCTTACTGATGAAGTAAACTAAAATTTGGTGATGGAGAAGAAGAAAAATATTGAAATTGTTTACATCTATTATACCATAATACAATATGAATATAGTGGATAAATATACTATCGAGACTCATTAGTTAATTTGAATTATTTCAAATGTATATGGAATATGTGTCATTAAGTAATAGTCTTTTAACTTTGTTTCTTAGTGATGAAGTAGCCCAGAATTTGGTGATGGAGAAGAAGAAAAATATTGAAATTGTTTACAACTATTATACCATAATACAATATGAATATGGTGAATAAATATACTATCGACACTCATTATATAATTTGAATTATTTCCAATGTATATAGAATATGTGTCATCAATTAATAGTCTTTTAACTTAGTTTCTTAGTGATGGAGTAACCTAAAATTTGGTGATGGAGAAGAAGAAGAATATTGAAATTGTTTACATCTATTATACCATAATACAATATGAATATGGTGAATAAATATACTATCGAGACTCATTATATAATTTGAATTATTTCCAATGTATATAGAATATGTGTCATCAATTAATAGTCTTTTAACTTAGTTTCTTAGTGATGAAGTAACCTAAAATTTGGTGATGTAGAAGAAGAAAATACTAAAATTGTTTACATATATTATACCATAATACAATATGAATATGCTGAATAAATATACTATCGAGACTCATTATATAATTTGAATTATTTCAAATGTATATGAAATATGTGTCATTAAGTAGTAGTCTTTTAACTTAGTTTCTTGGTGAAGAGGTAACCTAAAATTTGGTGATGGAGAAGAAGGAAAATACTAAAATTGTTCACATCTATTATACCATAATACAATATGAATAAGGTGAATAAATATACTATCCAGACTCATTATATAATTTGAATTATTTCAAATGTATATGGAATATGTGTCATTAAGTAATAGTTTTTTAACTTAGTTTCTTAGTGATGAAGTAACCTAAAATTTGGTGATAGAGAAGAAGAAAATACTAAAATTGTTTACATCTATTATACCATAATACAATTATGGTGAATAAATATACTATCGAGACTCATTATATAATTTGAATTATTTCCAATGTATATGGAATATGTGTCATTAAGTAATAGTCTTTTAACTTTGTTTCTTAGTGATGAAGTAACCTAAAATTTGGTGATGTAGAAGAAGAAAATACCTAAATTGTTTACATCTATTATACCATAATACAATATGAATATGGAGAATAAATATACTATCGAGACTCATTATATAATTTGAATTATTTCCAATGTATATAGAGTATGTGTCATCAATTAATAGTCTTTTAACTTAGTTTCTTAGTGATGAAGTAACCTAAAATTTGGTGATAGAGAAGAAGGAAAATACTGAAATTGTTTACATCTATTATACCATAATACAATATGAATATAGTGGATAAATATACTATCGAGACTCATTAGATAATTTGAATTATTTCAAATGTATATGGAATATGTGTCATTAAGTAATAGTCTTTTAACTTTGTTTCTTAGTGTTGAAGTAACCTAGAACTTGGTGATGGAGAAGAAGAAAAATATTGAAATTGTTTACAACTATTATACCATAATACAATATGAATATGGTGAATAAATATACTATCGAGACTCATTATATAATTTGAATTATTTCCAATGTATATAGAATATGTGTCATCAATTAATAGTCTTTTAACTTAGTTTTTTAGTGATGAAGTAACCTAAAATTTGGTGATGTAGAAGAAGAAAATACTGAAATTGTTTACATATATTATACCATAATACAATATTAATATGGTGAATAAATATACTATCGAGACTCATTATATAATTTGAATTATTTCAAATGTATATGGAATATGTGTCCTTAATTAATAGTCTTTTAACTTAGTTTCTTGGTGAAGAAGTAACCTAAAATTTGGTGATGGAGAAGAAGGAAAATACTGAAATTGTTCACATCTATTATACCATAATACAATATGAATATGGTGAATAAATATACTATTGATACACATTATATATTTTGAATTATTTCTAATGTATATGGAATATGTGTCATTAATTAATAGTCTTTTAAGTTAGTTTCTTGGTGATGGAGTAACCTAAAATTTGGTGATGGAGAAGAAGAAAAATATTGAAATTGTTTACATCTATTATACCATAATACAATATGAATATGGTGAATAAATATACTATCGAGACTCATTATATATTTTGAATTATTTCCAATGTATATAGAATATGTGTCATCAATTAATAGTCTTTTAACTAAGTTTTTTAGTGATGAAGTAACCTAAAATTTGGTGATGTAGAAGAAGAAAATACTGAAATTGTTTACATATATTATACCATAATAAATATTAATATGGTGAATAAATATACTATCGAGACTCATTATATAATTTGAATTATTTCAAATGTATATGGAATATGTGTCCTTAATTAATAGTCTTTTAACTTAGTTTCTTGGTGAAGAAGTAACCTAAAATTTGGTGATGGAGAAGAAGGAAAATACTGAAATTGTTCACATCTATTATACCATAATACAATATGAATATGGTGAATAAATATACTATTGATACACATTATATATTTTGAATTATTTCTAATGTATATGGAATATGTGTCATTAATTAATTGTCTTTTAAGTTAGTTTCTTGGTGATGGAGTAACCTAAAATTTGGTGATGGAGAAGAAGAAAAATATTGAAATTGTTTACATTTATTATACCATAATACAATATGAATATGGTGAATAAATATACTATCGAGACTCATTATATAATTTGAATTATTTCCAAGGTATATAGAATTTGTGTCATCAATTAATAGTCTTTTAACTAAGTTTCTTAGTGATCAAGTAACCTTAAATTTGGTGATGGAGAAGAAGAAAATACTGAAATTGTTTACATCTATTATATCATAATACAATATGAATATGGTGAATAAATATACTATCGAGACTCATTAGTTAATTTGAATTATTTCAAATGTATAAGGAATATGTGTCATTAAGTAATAGTCTTTTAACTTTGTTTCTTAGTGATGAAGTAGCCTAGAATTTGGTGATGGAGAAGAAGAAAAATATTGAAATTGTTTACAACTATTATACCATAATACAATATGAATATTGTGAATAAATATACTATCGACACTCATTATATAATTTTAATTATTTCCATTGTATATAGAATATGTGTAATCAATTAATAGTCTTTTAACGTTGTTTCTTAGGGATGAAGTAACCTAGAATTTAGTGATGGAGAAGAAGAAAAATATTGAAATTGTTTACAACTATTATACCATAATACAATATGAATATGGTGAATAAATAAACTATCGAGACTCATTATATAATTTGAATTATTTCCAATGTATATAGAATATGTGTCATCAATTAATAGTCTTCTAACTTAGTTTCTTAGTGATGAAGTAACCTAAAATTTGGTGATGTAGAAGAAGAAAATACTGAAATTGTTTACATATATTATACCATAATACAATATGAATATGGTGAAAAAATATACTATCGAGACTCATTATATAATTTTAATTATTTCAAATGTATATGCAATATGTGTCATTAAGTAGTAGTCTTTTAACTTAGTTTCTTAGTGATGAAGTAACCTAAAATTTGGTGATGGAGAAGAAGAAAAATATTGAAATTGTTTATATCTATTATACCATAATACAATATGAATATGGTGAATAAATATACTCCCGAGACTCATTATATAATTTGAATTATTTCAAATGTATATAGAATATGTGTCATCAATTAATTGTCTTTTAACTTAGTTTCTTGGTGAAGAAGTAACATAAAATTTGGTGATGGAGAAGAAGGAAAATACTGAAATTGTTCACATCTATTATACCATAATACAATATGAATAAGGTGAATAAATATACTATCCAAACTCATTATATAATTTGAATTATTTCAACATCACAATTCGTCCCCCTATCGGCCAAAGATGAATGGTGTTGTCGAAACTGCGAACAAAAACATCAAAAAGATCATACAAAAAATGACAGTCACCTACAAGGACTGGCATGAGATGTTACCGTTTTCTCTCCACGGGTACCGTACCACAGCTTGCACTTCAACTGGGGCAACACCATATTCTTTAGTTTATGGCATGGAGGTTGTTCTACCTATTGAGGTTCAGATCCCCTCTTTGAGAATCATGAAGGGTGCAGGTTTGAGTAAAGACGATTGGATCCAAAACCGACTTGATTAGTTGAACTTAATTGACGAGAAGAGACTTACTGCTGTTTTCCACGGTCAGACGTATCAAAAGGGGATGATCAAAGCTTTCAACAAGAAAGTCAGACGTCAAGTGTATCAAGTTGGAGATCTTGTGATCAAGCGCATCATCTTGCCACCAAGTGATCCCAGGGGTAAATGGACTCCTACCTATGAAGGACCATTTGTAATCAAGAACATCTTTTCTGGTGGGGCAATGATCTTAACCACCATGGACGGCGACGATCTGCCGCACCCTGCGAACACAGACATAGTCAAAAGATACTACGCATAAAAGACCCCCTAGGTTGACACACCTAGGAAAAACAAGGGCATCCCGACGAACCAAAAGGTTCAGCCAAAAATTAGGGATAAAACAAAAAAAAATCTGTACACCCGGCAAGTTGAAAACCCGAAAGGGCGACTTGGGAAAAAAAGGGTTTCCCGGTGGACTGAAAACCCGAAAGGGCGGTCCAGGAAAAGTTAGGGAATTAAAGCGTATGACTATGTCTCGTCGGATCACTTTAAGGACATTCTCTTAACAGACAAACTCAGAGCTTCTGATCAATTCAATCATCTTTGGACGAAGCAACAGACGGACAAGATGTTCGGAGATACGGAGGCTATAGCAGAATGGGAACCCCATGGGATTATTGCACATAACTATCTTTCTTTGTAAATTTTTCTTATTTATGACACCATCCTATTACTAGGATGTCTGTCTCCTTTGTACAAAACACTTATTCAAAGTAAATACAAAGATATCTCTTTCAAAGTACAGAAAACTATTTGCCTTTTTCTTTACACTTGTGTTTTTATTTGCAAAAACGTCAAATGATTCATTAATGAACATATGCATTTGAACATAATTACCGTTTACAAATAAACAGGATGAAAAAGAGTAATTACTGACAGGTTGAAAGATTAGGAAAACGTCTTTAGGCTATTCCATGAGTAATCCCTACAGCACATCATTAAGATCCCTAGCGGAGCCAAAACTTTGAATTACAGGTCTCCAGCGGAGCTGAGACTACCAACTACCAATCCCCAGCAGAGCCGAAACATCAAACTATCAACCCACAGCGGAAATCATCCAGTTTCTCCAGGTTTCCCCAGCAAGTTGTCTTGAAGCTTGAAAATCAACCAGATAACGATTAACTTTTGTTTCTCCCCAACCTAGGGTAACTCCCCAGTAGAGTGGCAGACAATCGAAACCCCTAAACTTTTTTCAAACAGGAATAAGCTTTTACCCACAGAGTTTTTATTGCTTCTCGACAGAACAAAGACTCCCATCAGTAATCCCCAGTAGAAGTCATTAAAATTCTCTGGATTCCCCAAGCAGATTCCTCAAGAAGTATATGGCATTACTATCACAACGGGATCCTCAGCAGCAGTCAACGATTTATTTTCCTCAACAATACAACAAATCAGCTTACATGCGCATACATTACATCCATATATTATAAACATTGACAAAGTACATATATTGCATCATACATTTCATGCAACATAACTTTGTGTTTTAGCTAACATTTTACCCTTTTCAGGATAAGATTAACAGCTATCTTTAACAAATATTCAAAGATTTCAGATACAGTACATATACACTCCAGACACGGAAGTCATTCTGTTACTCATTCAGATTTCAATTTCAAGATACAGTACAAATACACTCCAGACACGGAAGTTATTCTGTTACTTATTCAGATTCAAGTTTCAGATACAGTTTAGATACGCCCCAGACACGGAAGCCATTCTATTTCTCATTCAGATACAGTTCAGATACGCTCTAGACACGGTTTCCATTCTGCCGCTTATTCAAATTCCAAGTACCGATACAATACATATACGCTCCAAACACAGAAGCCATTATGTCGCTTATTCAGGTTCATCCTTCAGATACATACAGATACACTCCAAACACGGAAGTCATTTTGTTACTCATTCAGACTTAATTTCAAAATACAGTTTAGATACACTCCAGACATGGAAGTTATTCTGTTACTCATTTAAATTTCAATTTCAAGATATAGTACAGATACACTCCAGACACAAAAGTTATTCTGTTACTTATTCAGATTCAAGTTTCAGATACAGTTTAGATACGCTGCAGACACAGAAGCCATTCTATTTCTCATTCAGATATAGTTCAGATACGCTCCAGACACGGTTGCCATTCTGCCGCTTATTCAAATTCTAAGTACCGATACAATACAAATACGCTCCAGACACGGAAGCCATTATGTCGCTTATTTAGGTTCATCCTCAAGATGCAGTACAAATGCGCTCCAGACACGGAAGCCATTCTGCTACTTATTCAGATTCAAGTACAGATACAACTCAGATACGTTCCATATACGGACACCATTCTGATGCTTATTCTTTTGATTTACAACAAACATTCTTGGATGGCATCTACAAGCCCATCTCCAACAAGATTCTAACATACTCTCCAAATGGCATCTTTAAGCCCATTCCCTCAACTACATTTTGTCGAGTGCAAATTTATGGGTACTCTAGTGTCCAATCATCTTTTACCTTCGAGTCACGAACGACAAAACTCGCCAATCTAACTCTTCAGGTTCAAGAAGATTGAACAGGGGCAGCTGTTGTACCCCAAAATATGCCCTCCCATTTTTCATAGAAGACACAACCCTAGGGTTTTTCTGTGGCGGTAAACCAGCAATTAGGGTTTTTCTTGCAATCCTCAGAAGAAATTGAGTTCTCAGAAATTCAATTGGTTTTCACAGGTCTTCATGCTTTCTCAAGTTTACTGGGAAAAAAAAACAGTGTTTGTTCTCAGAGCATGGTTTGTTTGGGATAAGAGATAGAGATTGTCATTTGGGACGACCATGATTTTGATCCAGGTTAACCATATAATTTGCATCTTTTAAAACATTTGCTTGGTTACGAAATGGAATATACAATGCATGTTTTGCTTGGAATGCAGTTGCAAGATTACAAAATTATTGGAATTCAAGTTATCAGATTGGAGCATTTTGTTTCAATTATCTTGATTGGGAATCTTTAAGAATCAGTTAGGATGCGAAGAGAAAATTACAAGTTATTGATAGTAAAGGGTTTCAATTGACACCAGAATATTTCATAAGACTTTCTCCAATTTTTCAAACATTGTTACAAAATAATTTGTTCTTTTAAATACTCTATGTTTTACAACTTATTGTATTTAAAAGATAAATTAGTACAATTGTTGATTATAATACAAGAATGTTTCTCTCTAAATTACAAAGAAAATCTAAATGGATCTATGCCTAAGGTTGACGGAAGTTCCTTTGCTTCCATGCTTGCCACAAAGTTTCTTGCTTCCCCTGCTTTGTCACATCCAATTGCACTCACATGAAAACAAAAGAAGGAAAAATAGTTAGTACAAATTAGTTGGGCATGAGCAAGAATTTTCCAAAGAAAAAGTGCTATTCATCATTAAAGATTGCAAATTGGAATCAGAAGGCCATTTTAATTCATCAAAATTTTATTTTTTCTATTTTTGCAAATCACAAGAAGGTTATCCTTCTTGGTTCACAAAAAGAAGAAACAAGAAATGCAAGGAAGCTGTCCAAACAAACAAAATGCCCAAACAGCTGTCCAAACAAACAAAATGCCCAAACAGCAGCCAAACAAACAGAATGCCCAAACAGCAGCCAAACAAATATTGCAAACAGCAACGCAAAACCAAACAGAATGCCCAAACAGTAGCGCAAAATTGGACAAAAAGCAAACAACAAACAGCATAAGCTAGAGCAGGCGGCAAAGCAGAAGTATGGCAATATAATAAGCTAAGTCAAAACAAGCAAAAGCTTGTTCAGGAAGCTAATTCATCATTTTCCATTTTTCATCGAAACTTTTCAGAATTGGAAAAAGGGGCAAAAATCAATTTGATTTCCTAGTGTCATTGAGAGAGAAGAGAGGAAAGAAGTCACCTAGGTTATTGGGATGCACAACCCTGCTGCCTTGACTGTCACAAGTTACATAGAAGCTGCTAGAAAACAAAACTGCCATCAAAAAGCCAAAAGAACAATATAGTAAAATATTCAAATTCTTTGTTTTCCCACCTTTTTGGATAGAGATAACAGAAAGAGAGTCAATATAACAGAAAGGAGGTCAATAGAAGAAAAAAACACAGTTGACAAGCCTAAAGAAAGCCCAACAAACCTCAAGTCTAAACCATCACCAAATACAAAAACTATCAAAGTACAAAAACTGTCAAAGTCCAAAAACTGTCAAAGTCCAAAAACTGTCAAGGTCTCAAAACCTCAAACCATTTTCAAACTCATAAAACCTAAACCAAGCTTCAAGCTTATAAAAAACCAGCATACAGTAGGAAGTTCAAAAAAACAACAAAACCTGTAAAACTTGTCAAAGCCAAAACACAAATCAACAACCTTCAAAAACCTGTCAAGGCCAAACTGTCAAAACCAACAGCAAAGCCTGTAACAAAGCAAAAACATCCCAAAACCTGAACCAAAACATAAAACAGTAACATCATCCATCAAGCCTTTAACAAAGCAAAAACATGCCAAAACCTGTCAAAAAAACCTCAAATCTCAAGTCTTGCAACTGATCTCAAACTTGCAACAAAATACAAAAAAACAGTCGAACAAAAATCTCAAGTACTGAACCAAGCCAAACTGTCAAACTCAAGACCTGAGAAACATCAACCAACTCAAAAAACCTCAAAAACCACTAAAATTCCCAAACTGTCAACAAAGCCAAAACTCATCAAACCTGTCAAACATTTCAAACCCAAAAAACTAGAAAAAGTCTCAAACTGCCATCAACCAAACCTGATCTCAAGCCAAAGAATCAAAAAACATCATCAATCTCAAAAATTGTTACAGAGCCAAACAAACCAATCAACAACCATCATCAAAAAACCATTAAACTATTCAAACTGATAAAACAACAACAAGTCTCAAACTGAGGAGACAATATCATCATCAAAAAAAAACCAACAAAGCTTCAAACTGATAAAACAACATCCAACAATCACAAAAATCCCAAAATCTATCTAATAGCATCATCATCTTTCAAAACATAGAGATAAGAAAAAAGTTACCAGAAAGCAACGAATGTCATCCTCATCTCCTCCACCCCCCCCCCCCCCCCCCCCCCCCCCCCCGCGCAGCTCCGGCCACCAAGGAGCACCGTCTTCAAAATATCGCCGTCACCTTTCCACAGAAAGTCTCCAACAGGTATGAATTTTCTCTCATTCTCATGAATCTCTAAAGCCATTCTCTACATGTCAATGGACCACAAGGTAGATTAACAGAAAAACATATAACAAGACAAAAAAATAATGAAATCGTTAAGCTTTAAGAACATCAGAACTTCACCTTTTTCAAGAAAAATGTTAAAATTGTATTAGGGAGGCGAGATTAGCAGCGTTCCAACAACAGAGAGTTGGGGGGGGGGGGAAGATCAGATGATTCAAATTTCGTTCCCTTAGGGTTCAAATCCGAAATTAGGGTTTTCAAGGAAATACGAGCCATGGTGAGATAGAGACGAAAAGAGTGATTTCGCTCGCAAAGAGAAATGGGGACATTTAGTGAGAAGTTTAGAGGTTCAGAAGGATGAACAAAATATGGATGAAGAAGATGAGCGGCGCCGCTGTAACAAAGGGTCTCAAAACCCTAATTTTGCTTTGAACCCCTAATCAACAATTATGCATCTTAAGAGACTTGGGCCTGTTTTTGTTTACAAATCCTTAAGCCCATGCGCCATTACTAATCCATACCCCCCTTGGTTCGTTTTCTGTAACAGCATGAACAAAATTTCCTTTGGGCCTTACCCCAAGTCAATACCTTAAGCCCATTCTCCTCTACTGGATACACACCCCCATCTGGCTTTGTTTGGTCACAGCAAAACAACTTTTTCTTTGGGCCTCACCCCTAAACATCCATAAGCCCATTATTTCTTCTTTTAATTTGTTTTTTCTTCTTATATTTTATTTGTTTTGCAAAATACTAAATAAAACTTAAAAATATTTTTCTATTAATTTGACTTAGGTTTTATTAATTAATTTTTATCTTTTATTATTATTATTATTAATTTTTTTGCTTTAATTTTAATTGACATGATAAAACACCAAAAACAATAATTTAGTTTATTTATTTCTTTAAATTTACATAATTAATAAAATAAAAAAAAATAATAAAGATTTTAATTTAATAAATTTTTTAGAATAGGTTTTATTTTTTTTCTTTTCATATAAGTACTTAACATTTCATACTTTGTTGATTTTATCTCATGGATTATCATAGCTTTAATTAAATCGCACAAAAATTCGATTTGGTTGTATTGTTTGATATTTGGACCTTTTCTATCTCATTTGATTCATCCCCATTTGTAACAATTGTACCCCCATTCCCGAATACTTTGTAATAGCGTAGAATTTCAATTCCCGCAATTTACTATTTTCCATATACTGTATAGTAATTAGGCGTGTATGACAAGATTCAAAAATCAATCGCTAGATGACCTAATCAAAGAATAAAATAACTTGAAACCAACACACTTTTTCACACGCGCACCTCTAGGGTAACCTCGCTCGTTGCCTCAGAAATACAATCATGTCCCTCGAATATGAGACACTCTAGCAATGACCCTTCGATAAAAAAGATCGTAGTCCCTCGATGACCCTCGATGTTGCCTTCGATTAAAATGATCTTGTCCCTTACAAAAATTGCTAGAGCGTCTCAAAAGTTGCCTTCAATGATTGTAAAATTGACCCGCGCCTCTCCCTTTACATCCAACGACGGGGCTTCTTACCAAATCAATGGTAAGATAGCATCATCAAAAGGAGGAAGAAAAGAACAATTTAAGACCTTTCGAGTAGATAGATTCGCTCTTAGTTACTCGCTTGCTCACGATAAAAACTTCCACACCTACACTTCCATTTCAAAACATTTTCAAAAAAGACAAAACATTTTGTATACGTTCTTATAGAGACAAGAACCATTGCAAAACCTCTTTTCAAAACACCTTTCGAAACACGATTCACAAACACATCTTTGAACCACTTTTTGAAAACAAAACTTTGTATACGTTCTTATAGAGACAAGAACCATTACAAAGAGATTTTTCAAAATACTTTCAAAGCCCACACCACAAGCACACAATAAAATGAAAGCAAGTGATCTAAACGAGTAACTAAGAGCCCATGGAAAACCATGGATGAAAAGGGTGCTAATACCTTCCCTTTTCATAATCTACCCCCCGAACCCGAGAAATAATCTCGAAAGGTCTTTCATGTGCTTTTTTACCTTTCCTTTTGGATAAAAGAAAAGTCGGTGGCGACTCTTTCTAACCGCACAAGTGCGATCGAAACGCAAAACATCAAGTCAGTTCTCCCACCGCATCACAAATAGCCTTCTTGAAAGTTTTGTTTTTCAAGAATTATAGAGATTCATAATCCAATACAGTTCTTAAAAAGCAAACAGGTTAAAGATTTTTGGTAGGTTCAGGAGTGGCTGAATGATCAGGTTGTTTAACAAAGTTAGGTGGTGCTGATTGTTCATGAGGTTCGGATGATTCAACAGTTTCAGGTGGTTCAAAAAATTGTTGTTCTGGAATATGAGGGGGTGAGAGTGTAGGTGAGTTTGGTGTTTGGTGTTGTGGTGAAGTAGGTGGAGTGACATCAGGTGAAATTATTATTGTATTATCAAGAGTGGGAATGAGGTTCTGAGGTTGTGGTCGATTCATAGCAAAAATGTTTTCAGATGGTAATTCGAAAGGAGGTTTGAGTGTGGCCAGGGGTTCATTTATCCCTGGAATTCTCCAAGAGCCAGCATCATACCATCTAGTGGGTCTGGGTGATAGTGGTCTGGGAGGAGGTCTTGAAAAACGTTCAGCAGGAATGGGTTGAAAAACAGATGGTTAAGGGGGTTCTGAGTGTGAGGGTTATGATTGGGTGTCAGAGTGTTCATCAGAGTCAAATTCACTCAAATCTGATAAAACTTGATTTTTATGAGGGTTGTCAGCAAGGGAGTCAGATGGTAAGGTCAGGTAAATATCAACATCTATATCTCCTAAGGTTTGGGAGGGTTTAGCAGATGTAGATACATTGACATAATCATAAACAGTGATAGTTTCAGCGGGTTTACCTTTCTTCTTTTTCTTCTTCTGAGGAGTGGCAGAAGGTCCTTCTACAACTTTCCTCTTCAAAGATTCATGGAGAACAACATCTGGAGCAGCTTGATTTCTTCCTTGGATCTAACCTGGATCAATAGGTGTTCCAGTCTCTTTTCAGATTTCCATGTAGTGCAGGATGATACGTGGATGATATCTTGAGTTGAACAGAGGAAAATCAGCAATATGTATCCTTCTCCTATTCACAACAGCTGACACATACGGAGTTGGTTCCACTAGCAGCTTGTCAATTATTTTCCCTTTCAGTAAATTCTTCCCAGTCGTAGTCTTACCACAAGTAGGTTCTAGCTCCCCCAGAAGATTGGCTTCATCTAGGTGAGCAATCAGACCATTCTCAATCAGAATGTCTGATATTAATCTACCCATAGGAATCCAATTCCTTTTGGATTTGGGGTTTTTCATCCTTTCAGCTTCCCTAGTCTCTTTTATATGATTCCAGAGATGTTCAAACAGCAAATAAGGCAAATCAATCTTTACATTTGTTCCAAGGCAGAACAATAAGTATTGTTGATCAGCGTTAATGTAATCAGGAGAGCTGGTGTCCTTCCTATGGTGAATACATCCATGAATAATCCTTTCCCAAATCTTGTGTTTATCTTTCAAGTCCCTGACTTTTGAAGATCCTTGGCCATTTGTGAAAATCTCTGAGTAGACCCTTGACATTTCTGATTTGATTTTTTGTAATGGATATTTCCTTGCCCATTACGAAAGAGAGGATAACCTTAGGGGTTGCAATAGCATGTATCCAGAATTCCTTCACCATATGTGGAAAGACTGGACCAATGAGACGATCAAAAAAGTTCTCCCAACCTTGAAACTTGACAGCAGGGAACAAGTCAAAACCATTTTCTCTTAGATTCTCAAAATCTACCATTAACTCACTTAAAACTTCCAAACTGTCTACCGGAATGAGAGTTGTTCTTTCAGGCACTATGTATTGCTCAGAGTGGGTAGAAGAAGAAGCCATTGAAGTTCTTTAGAGATGAGAGTTTGAAGAAAATGGTTTAAGAGAAAAAGTACATAAACGATTGAGTTTGAAAGAGACGGTAAAGAATGAAAAAGGGTTTTTCAAAAAGTATTTATATGCAAAAAGTTCAGAAATAGGTTTAGAAATAAAATTAAAAAAGTATTTAAAACTAATTTAAAATTAATTTAAAAACGAATTTAAAATGAATCTCATCATTACGTGCATTTAATGATTTTGCTAAAAATAAGGGGAAAACGTAAGATTATGGCTAATCATTAACAGTTACCTAGAACGTCATCAGTAGCTTTTGCACGCATGACCTTTTAGAAACACACCACGTGTTCATCTCCTGAAGGATGCATGTAACAATTGTTTGTTCTAATGAATTTCTTAACTATACTTAGAAATGAAGCGTTAGAACATTTCAGAACATTTCATATAACTTCTGAAGCAACTTCTCTTCTAACTTCTGAAGAGTTGTTAATCAGAGCATTCATTTCAGAATATTCTGAAGTCAAACATAGAAGATAAATATTTATTTTATTCAGGACAAAATTCCATACAAATTTTTTTAAAAATGAAATTAAATCTATCTTCTGAAAGGGGTTTGGTAAAAATTTTAGCCCACTGATGGTCTGTTTTTACAAAAATTAAGTTTAACATATCCTTCTGAATATAGTCCCTTATAAAATGATATTTAATTTCAATATGTTTGGCTTTAGAATGTAAAATTGGATTCTTAGAAAGACAAATATCAGAAGTATTGTCACAAAAGATAGGAATCTTACTTTCATGAAGATTGAAATCTTTTAGTTGACTTTTCATCCAAATCATCTGATAACTACATCCAGCATCAAATATATACTCAGCTTATGTGGTTGAAAGTGCAATTGTTTCTTGCTTCTTGCTGTACCATGAGATAAGATTGTCACCCAGAAACTGACAGCTTCCAGAGGTGCTTTTTCTTTCAATTCTATCTTCAACAAAGTCAGCATCACAATAGCCTACTAGTCTGTAATCTTGTGATCTTCTGTAACACAAACCCAGATTAGTAGTACCTTTCAGATACCTAAGAATTCTCTTAACAGCTGTTAAGTGAGATTCTCTAGGATTTGATTGGAATCTAGCACGCAAACACACGCTGAATAGCATATCACGTCTAGATGCAGTCAGATAGAGAAAGGATCCAATCATACCTCTATAGAGCTTCTAATCTACTTTCATACTTACCTAATCTTTTCCAAGAATATAGGTTGGATGCATAGGTGTCTTGGCATCTTTGCTTTCTAACATATGAAATTTCTTCATAAGTTCTTTAACATACTTCATTTGATGTATGTAAGTACCTTCTGGAGTCTGGTTGATTTGAATTCCCAGAAAGAACTTCAATTCTCCCATCATGCTCATTTCAAATTCTGCCTGAATGGTCTTAGAAAATTCTTTTCCAAGGGAGATATTAGAGGTTCCAAAAATTATATCATCAACATAAATTTGACAAATTAAAATATCATTTTTAAATGTCTTTCTGAAAAGAGTTGTGTCCACTTTCCCTCTGGTAAAATCTTTTTCTAAAAGAAAATTACTCAAACGATCATACCAAGCTCTGGGAGCTTGTTTTAAACCGTACAAAGCCTTTTTTAATTTAAAAACATGTTCTGGATGGTTTGAATCATTAAATCTAGGAGGTTGATGGACATAAACTTCTTCTTCAATATAGCCATTTAAAAATGCACTTTTAACATCCATTTGATATAATGAAATGTTATTTTGTACAACAAAAGAAATTAATAATCTTATATACTCTAACCTGGAGACTAGGGCAAAGGTTTCATTATAATAAATTCCTTCTTGTAGACTATAACCCTGTGCAACCAGTCGTGATTTATTTCTGATCACCTCTCCTTGCTTGTTCAGTTTGTTTCTTAAAACCCATTTGGTTCCTATAACATTTAATCCTTTGGGTCTTGGAACTAGATTCCATACATAATTTCTTGAGAATTGATTGAGTTCTTCTTGCATTGCTAAGATCCAATCATTATCTTCCAGAGATTCATCAATGGATGTTGGCTCAATCAGAGAAACCAAACAAAACAAAGATTCTTCATTGATTCTGAGAAATGATTTTGTTCTGATGGGATCTTCTTTTCTTCCAATGATTACGTCTTCTTTGTGAGCTGAAGATATTCTAGGAAACCTTTTCTGAGTGGGTTGATAAGAGATTCTGAGGTTTTCCAGAGCACTGTCAAGAGGATGATCTGTTGAGTCTTCCTTTGCTTTTGAGTCTTTATTTGCTTCTGAAGTTTCAGAGTTTGAGGGATGATCTTCTGTACCTATAGAAAAATCAATTTGCTTTGGTTGTGGCTGGCCAAGCTTATCATCAAACCTGACTTTGATTGATTCTTCAACAATCAGAGTTTCTGTGTTATATACTCTATATCCTTTTGAGCGTTCAGAATATCCAAGCAGGAAACACTTTTGTGCTTTAGAATCAAACTTGTTCAGAGTTTCTTTGGTGTTCAGAATAAAACAAGTACATCCAAAAGGATGGAAATAAGAAATGTTGGGCTTTTTGTTTTTCCACAATTCATAGGGAGTCTTTTCAAGAATAGGTCTTATAGAGTTTCTATTCTGAATGTAACACGCTGTGTTCATAGCTTCTGCCTGAAATTTCTTTGCCATATTAGTTTCATGGATCATGGTTCTGGCCATTTCTTATAATGTTCTATTCTTTCTTTCTACAACTGCATTTTGCTGGGGAGTTCTAGGACAAGAAAAATTATGAACAATACCATTTTCTTTAAAATACTTTTCAAAATAATGATTTTCAAATTCACCACCATGATCACTTCTGACTTTTATGATTTTAAAATCTTTTTCGTTTTGCACTTGAGTACAGAAGTCAATGAACACAGAATGTGACTCATTCTTGTGTTTTAAAAACTTTACCCATGTCCATTTGCTGAAGTCATCAACAATGACCAATCCATACTTCTTGCCTTTGATGGATGCCGTTTTAACTGGCCCAAACAGATCAATATGAAGTAACTCTAATGGATTAGAGGAAGAGACAACATTTTTGGATCTAACGGAAGGTTTTGAAAATTTTCCTTTTTGACATGCTTCGCATAGAGCTTCTGAGTTATACTTCAGATTGGGAAGTCCTCTGACTAAATTTAATTTATTTAGTTGAGAGATTTTTCTAAGACTGACATGTCCCAATCTTCTGTGCCATACCCATTGCTCATTGCTAACAGACAAAAGGCATTTGACATTTTGAGATTTAAGATCTGATAAATCAATTTTGTAAATGTTGTTCTTTCTCTTTCCAGAAAAGAGGATTGATCCATCTTTTTGACTTACAACTTTATAGGAGTTTTGATTGAAGATAATGTCATAACCATTGTCACTTAATTGACTTATGGACAATAGATTATGAGCTAATCCTTCTACTAATAAAACATTAGAGATACACTACAAGAAAAATGATAGATTGGGACGGTTATTTTGGCTGATTACGACGGTTAAAACCGTCGCAATTTACAATCTACGACGGTAGAAGTACCGTCGCAGAATCGTGCGTCCCCAGCCTATTTCGCGACGGTTGCAAAAACTGTCACGCACAACAGATAGCGACGGTTATATACCGTCGTGAATTTGACTTTATTTTTTGTTTTTGTTGTTGTTTGCGACGGTTATTCTACCGCCGTAGGTTAGAAATTGCGGCGGTTTTAACCGTCGTAATCTGATTTATAAATTTCAAATAATATTTTTATTTAAATTATTATTTAGTAAAATAATTTTAAATATAATATTATTTTACTATAATATTTTACTATTATATTTAAATTATTATTTACTTTAATATTTTTTTATTTATAGTATTTTATTTTATTTTCTATCACTTTTACTATTATATTTAAATTATTATTTACTTTAAAATTTCACATATAGTATTTTTATTTATAGTATTTGTCATAGATATTAGGATTTTAAGCAACTGATTTTTCAGGGACACTTTCATTATTTTCAACGAAAGTACATTGTGAATGATCCAATCCAATATCTTTCACCTTCATTTCAGAGTTTTTCTCCACTGTGTTCTCCAACAACATTTCATTAGGGAAATTGTTCCTATAAAACTCAACCTTCGCTTCCAAGTCTTCTATCTCCTTCTCCTTCTCAGCAAGAAGGTCGTTAGCATTTTGCAAAGCTTCCATTTCATATTCTGATTGCTCATCCATCATCCTTAAGTGCTGCAAGGCTTCCATATGTAATGTTGCCTTTTCTTCCTGCAGTCTAGTGATCATGGCTAAAGCTTGACTTGCAGCAATTGCAGAAGCATTTCTTTCTTCCTCCAGCTCTTTATACAAAGCATTCATAAGTTTCCTGTCATGATCAACTTGTCTTTTAAGCTTGTCAACCGGACTTTCACCTTCAATTTCACCGACAATGCTTCCATCCAGAGACAAACCAGACTCATTCCGCTCAAGCGAAATCATTTTTTGAAGTATTTGCATTCCAGTTGAGTTGGAAACATCAGAACTCTTTGCTTCTTCGCTATTTATAGACAACCTAGGACTGATATCATTAAAAGACATATCAGTCCCACGAGTGGCAGAGAATTGTGACATTAATATCTTCAAATCTTCATTAACTCTTGATGAATCTTTCCAGAGCCAATGTTCTGCAAGCATGCCAGACAACTGTCTTCCTCTATTACCGACAGCTAGCTTATAAGCATCCCCAAGATCAAGTGAATTCAGATTTTGTTGACCAATATCACTAGAAACAAGGCTTGATTCTAAACCTCCTTCAGATGCTATTAGCTTATTGCCTGAATTAATATGTTCTTCACTGTCCACAGTGGGTCCTTGCTCAGATGTTAATCCCTCTTCATCGTTTCTAAAATCATCTGTACGAGAAACAATAGCATTATGATTATATTTCAACTAAAAAATGCAGAAAAGGTTTGGTTAAATCAGTATAAAACTAATGCACTTATGGACTCGAAATAGTAAAATTTAAAATGTTCAGCTATATAAAAGGCCCTAGGCATTTTTCGCCCTACATCTATAAAATATGATTTGGGCATCAAAAACTAGATTATTTAATTTCATCAACTTTCTGCGATGAATTATAACACAGACCTCTATCTTCAAATCCAAGCATCAAAGAAATGCAATCACAAAAAAATAACTTACCATTTTCCTTTGATACTTCGACAGGCACTCCGATTTTACTCGATAATGTAGGAACATCATTGAAGGGAATAGCCTCACTCGGGGAGGGACAAACAGCACTTCTTTCAATCTTCTGCCATTTAAGTTCTGTCAAACCGTTCCCACTTTCCACTGCTGCTGCTGCTGCTACAGTTTTGATACCATCAACATGTATATTTTCTACTAGAGGTTCAACATTAGACTTAACCTTTAACAATCCTTCCTTTAACAATTCAAAAGCTAACTATTTATGCCAGCACATTAAATAAGAAAATATAAAAATCAGAAGGAATCAAGTCTGTAAGAGGAAAGGATTAAAATACATTTCCTTGACAGCTTATGACAACTTACCATAACCACCTACAACTGAACTCAGCTAACTCTTTCTTAGGAGTGATAACGGAAATTCCTAAACTAACCCTAACAAGCTTCAACTAACTTTATAACTGTTTCTCACTCTCAGATTTATTCTTCACCTCTGATTCCTAACTGACGCTCACAATCTAATGCCCTAAAGGAATCTCTTATAACTGACTCAAAATTGCATCAACTATATATAGCTTCCTCTCATCTCAGATCATGCTCTCTCACCATTTCCCAAATTTTCACATGCATCATTTTCACCTTCATTCTAAAACTTCATGTTCATCCTCATCATCCTCTCATCTACATTATCTTCATCCTCACTCCAAACCTCTCCTTGCATCATTCTCTCTACTCTCTAAAAATCATAACACCAACACATTACTGCTTCATCACTAAACATCAACGTAACACAAAACAACATCAAGACGCATAATAATAAAAGTGTTTTGTTGTAGAATCTTTGCATAACAAATATGCATGTAGAAACTTCACTATAAGACATATTTGGCTGGCTGCAAATAGAACTTATTTCTGCAAACAATGAACACACGGCAACACAGATGAAACAATCACATTTCCACGCATAATGAAGTTGCTCAACAAAAATTGAAAGAAATAATGTTACCTCAACAAAAGGGCGGAGTGGCTCAGGAAAATAACATGCAATAACAGCAACAGCTGCTTCTCTATATGCCAATCTCAGTCTCAGTTCTTCAGGAATTTCTGTAGTGTCCTCTTGCCCTGTTTCAAATGTTCCTTTTTGCTGCAAATCCATAAGTTTCATTAGATGGTGTAAAAATGCATTAAACATATCATAAGAAATTGCTGAGTCAGAAAGAAGCTGAGAAATCACAAACCCTTTTTAATGCCTCAAGCAACTCGTCACGCCCAATATAATCCAAATCCTTCCTGGCCGTTAAAATTCCAGCTTCGTTCCTGTCATTTATTCGTGATCTGTCAGTCTATATTCTGATGATGGATTGATGCAGAAACTTCTATCAAAGATTATTTACAGTATATTCTGCAGCTCTGCCCCAGTAAAAGTTTAATAACTTGGGTGAAAGCAATATAAAGCAAAAACTGTTCATATGCATCAATAACTAACACAATAAGGGTTTTTGCTTCTGAATTGAATCATAGAAAAAAGAAACATAACCTGTTTGATAGCACTGGAAACAGAGAGAGTGGTGCTTTGATTGAGGCATTCAACACCAATCCAATCTATGAAGCCTAAGAGATCAACCTAATCAAGAGTATATGAACTAGGTTAGAACTTGTGTACCCTAAATCAAATAAGATAAACTTGACGATGATCATAATAGTGAATGATAGAGTTTGAATCTTACTTGACCCTTGTGATTAGCGGTGGCGGATTCTCCAGACATTGCTGCTGATTTGTGCGACACGGAATACCTTCTTTGTGCGACTTCAAAGAGAGATCTTCCCCTTTGCTTAGCAATCGAAGGAGGCCAGTACGAAGACCTCTAGAGGACATTTGATGCTTTCGATTGGATATCTCAGATCTGACACGTAGTCGTCTTTATGTACAAAGGAGTTTGTGATTCTGAAAAGAAAAGGAAATTGCGGTAGAATTTGAGAATCTTAGCGCGTGAATTGAAAGAACGAACGATCATAAATCTGAGCGGCGTCGGTTCTTAAACCGTCGTGGGATATGATATGTTCCAGGCAAAGGGACGGTGAAAGGAACCGTCGTGGAATATGCTATAATTCTATTTTTTATTGAATATATATTAACATTACTATTATATTATTTAAATACTACTAATATTAATATAGTTACTATTATATTATATAACTACTATTAATATAATTAATAGTTAGTAAGTAATATTATAATACTAATATTATAATTAATTAATTACTATTATTATATTTAATTAATAAAAGTGAAAAGATGGAAAAATAAAACAAATGGAAAAAGTGAGAAAATAAAATAATAACAAAATAATAATTATGATTGGTCAAAGTAGTCGCGACAATCTGTTATACTGGTCGCGAGTGTGGAAAGAGGGCAGTTTTTTGGCAACTGTCTCAATTATGTTACTCAATATGCTTAAAAATCTACGACGGTTGGCTCTAACTGTCGTGACAACTGTCGCAGTCCAAGAATAAGGACAGATTTATGGGAACCGTCGCAACTCATGTGTCGTAAAACTCATTTTTTCTTGTAGTGATAGAAGGAAGTTTATCGTTTCCAATGGTTCCAGAACCAATAATCTTCCCTTTCTAATTACCTCCAAACTTCACGTCTCCTCCAGCTTTAAGTTCCAGGCTTTGGAACATAGACCTTTTTCCTGTCATGTGTCGTGAGCACCCAGAGTCCAGGTACCATGACTGATGTCTCAATTGAGCTGTTAAGGACATCTGCAACAAATATTATTTTATCCTTAGGTACCCATATCTTTTTGGGTCCTTTTGGGTTAGAGTGTTTAAAGTTCTGTTTGAACTTTGGGTTAGCATAAGAGTTTCCAGAATATGATGTATATTTTATATCATGTGAGTGTCCAAACTTGAATTGTTTATTCAGATGTTTTTAAGTGAAAGTCATTTTAGAAACAGGTTTTGGTATGTATGTCTCCTTCCCTTTGGGAGGTTAATATCCAATTCCTCTTCTGTTTTTCCCATTAACTCCATAGATTATTGAAGCCATTTTGCTTCTATCTATGCTTTTAGTTAGGAATGTTTGAAAACAATAGTCATATTCTTTCAGAATATCTTTTGAACTAGACACAGATTCTGAACTAGAAGATTTTTGAACATTTTGAATTTCTTCTTTAAGTTTAAAATTATTTTCTAAGAGTTCAAATTTTTCTGTTTCATGTTTCTCAATATCAGATGCAAGACTCTTCTTGAGTTTCTCGTATTTGATTTTGAGTTTACTGTAGTTTTCAAGAAGTTCTGATAAACTAACAGCAAGTTCATTTCTAGTGAATTCAGAAAATACCTCTCTTGGTTCTGATGCACAGTCTGAGTCATCTGTTGTGGTAGCCATCAGAACTAGGTTGGCATTTTCATCTTCAGAACCAGATTCATCTTCAGAAGAGTCTGAGTCATCCCAGGTTGCCATCATCCCTTTCTTCTTACCAAACCTTTTCTTTGGTTTTTCTTTTTGAAGCTTTGGACAATCACTTTTGTAGTGACCAGGTTCTTTGCATTCATAACAGATGATCTATCTTCTGTTTGACTTTTTGTGTCCAGAAGATTCAGGTTTATCTTCTGACTTCTTGAAGTTTCTGAACTTCTTTTTTCTGTGCTTCCACAGATGATTGATCCTTCTGGAGAGCAAGGATAGTTCGTCTTCTTCTGACGCTGATTCTTCAGAGTTTTCCTCTTCAGCTCGAAAAGCGTTAATATCAAATTTCTAAATTGATTTAAGGGCAAGAGACTCACCTTTCTTCAGAGGATCGTACTCATCAACTTCTATCTCATGACTTCTGAGAGCGCTGATGAGTTCCTCCAGAGACACATTGTTCAGATCCTTTGAAACTTTGAAAGCAGTGACAATTGGTTCCCATCTTCTGGGTAAGCTTCTGATGATCTTTTTAACATGATCTGCTTTAGTATATCCCTTGTTCAAAACTCTTAGACCAGCGATCAGAGTTTGAAACCTAGAGAACATTGCTTCTATAGACTCACTTTCTTCAACTTTGAAGGCTTCATACTTCTGAACTAAAGCCAGAGCTTTAGACTCCTTAACTTGAGTGTTTCCTTCATGAGTCATTTTGAGAGACTCAAACATATCATGCGTTGTATCTCTATTAGTGATTTTTTCATATTCAACTTTAGAGAAAGCATTTAGAAAAATATTTCTAGCTCTATGATGATTTTTAAATTCAGCTTTTTGTAGTCTATCCATATTTTTCTGTCAACTTTGTTTCCTTATGAGTCAGTAGGATGTGTGTAACCATCCAAAACTATATCCCATAGATCACTATCATGACCTAGAAAGAAACTTTCTAGTCTGTCTTTCTAGTACTTAAAATCTTCTCCATCAAAAACAAGAGGTTTTTTGTAACTATTGTTGTTTTGTTCAGCAGCCATTGTGTTTTCTTCTGGATCTTTTCCTGACACGGTTAAGTGTTGTGCTCAGAGTCAAGCTCTGATACCAGTTGAAGGGGTAAGAAAACACTTAGAAGGGGGGGTTGAAAAAGTGACTCTTTTTCTTTTCAAAACAAAGCTCAACAATAATGGAATGACACTGTTATTTTTATCCTGGTTCGTTTGAACTCAAACTACTCCATTCCACCCGTCAATGTGATTTCGCCTTTATCAACAAGGACTTAATCCACTATAATCAACTGATTACAAACACACAACAACTGTTGTGACTAACAATGCACAAGTAATCTTACAAGTGACTAACACCACTAAGACTTAAATCTAGTCCTAGACTGCTTGAGAAATCTTACCAACCTTGGTCTCTCAAGGAACAATTACAAGAGTTTAATCTTTACAGATATTGAAATAAAATTTTCTTCTAATCAAGCTATATCACAACTGTGATTTTTCACTTAGAATAAATTGCACAAAGTGTATGAACAAAGAGATTGTGAGCCCAGAATCTTTCACGTAGTTTCTTACTTCTTTTTGAAATGTAATTCATTAGTTGGCTTGCAATAAATGTCCTTCTAGGCAGTGCTTTGCTTGCTAAGAACTTGATCAGCACTTGCTTTCAAGTAATCTTCTGAGAAAGGAAACCTGCTAAATGTTAGAAGATATATTTAAATAAAATGTCTTACTAGAGTCAGCAAGTGCGCTTAAAACAAAAAGGTTCTTTCATTAAAGACCTTATTCATAAGTTTTAGCTTAGCACAGTCAGAACATTATCTGAAATAGTAAAATTTGTTAATCAGAGTATAAATTACCTCAAATATAATTAATTGTTATCATCGAAACTCAGAGATAGATCAGAACTAATCTTGTTCTAACAGAAGTAACCTAAAATTTGGTGATGGAGAAGAAGAAAATACTGAAATTGTTTACATCTATTATACCATAATACAATATGAATATGGTGAATAAATATACTATCGAGACTCATTATATAATTTGAATTATTTCTAATGTATATGGAATATGTGTCATTAATTAATAGTCTTTTAACTTAGTTTCTTGGTGAAGAAGTAACCTAAAATTTGCTGATGGAGAAGAAGGAAAATACTTAAATTGTTTACATCTATTATACCATTTATACCATAATACAATATGAATATTGTGAATAAATATACTATCAAGACTCATTAGATAATTTGAATTATTAAAAATGTGAATGGAATATGTGTCATTAAGTAATAGTCATTTAACTTAGTTTATTGGTGAATAAGTAACCTCAAATTTGGTGATGGAGAAGAAGGAAAATACTGAAATTGTTTACAACTATTATACCATAATACAATATGAATATGGTGGATAAATATACTATTGAGACTCATTAGATAATTTGAATTTATTCCAATGTATATGGAATATGTGCCATCAATTAATAGTCTTTTAACTTAGTTTCTTGGTGATGAAGTAACCTAAAATTTGGTGATGGAGATAGAAGAAAATACTAAAATTGTTTAAATCTATTATACCATAATACAATATGAACATGGTAAATAAATATTCTATCGGGCCTCATTATATAATTTGAGTTATTACCAATGTATATGGAATATATGTCATTAATTAATAGTCTTTTAACTTAGTTTCTTGGTGAAGAAGTAACCTAAAATTTGGTGATGGAGAAGAAGGAAAATATTGAAATTGTTTACATCTATTATATCATAATAAAATATGAATATGGTGAATAAAAATACTATTGAAACTCATTATATATTTCAATTATTTCCGATGTATATGGAATATGTGACATCAATTAATAGTCTTTTAACTTAGTTTCTTAGTGATGAAGTAACCTAAAATTTGCTGATGGAGAAGAAGAAAATATTGAAGTTGTTTACATCTATTATACCATAATACAATATGAATACGGTGAATAAATATACTATCAAGACTCATTATATATTTTAAATTATTTCCAATGTATATAGAATATGTGTCATCAATTAATAGTCTTTTAACTTAGTTTCTTAGTGATGAAGTAACCCAAAATTTGGTGATGGAGAAGAAGAAAATACAGAAATTGTTTACATCTATTATACCATAATACAATATGAATATGGTGAACAAATATACTATCGAGACTTATTATATAATTTGAATTATTTCCAATGGATATAGAATATGTGTCATTAATTAATAGTCTTTAAACTTTGTTTCTTAGTGATGAAGTAACCTAAAATTTGGTGATGGAGAAGAAGAAAATACTGAAATTGTTTACATCTATTATATCATAATACAATATGAATATGGTGAATAAATATACTATCGAGACTCATTAGATAATTTGAATAATTTCTAATGTATATGGAATATGTTTCACTAATTAATAGTCTTTTAACTTAGTTTTTTGGTGAAGAAGTAACCTAAAATTTAGTGATGGAGAAGAAGGAAAGTACTGAAATTGTTTACATCTATTATACCATAATACAATATGAATATGGTGAATAAATATACTATCGAGACTCATTATATAATATGAATTATTTCCAATGTATATAGAATATGTGTCATTAATTAATAGTCTTTTAACTTATTTTCATGGTGAATAAGTAACTTTAAATTTGGTGATGGAGAAGAAGAAAAATATTGAAATTGTTTACATCTATTATACAATAATACAATATGAATATGGTGAATAAATATATTATCGAGACTCATTATATAATTTGAATTATTTCCAATTTATGTAGAATATGTGCCATCAATTAATAGTCTTTTAACTTAGTTTCTTAGTGATGAAGTAACATAAAATGTGGAGATGGAGAAGAAGAAAATACTGAAATTGTTTACATCTATTATACCATAATACAATATGAATATGGTGAATAAATATACTATTGAGACTCATTATATAATTTGAATTATTTCTAATGTATATGGAATATGTGTCACTAATTAATAGTCTTTTAACTTAGTTTGTTGGTGATGAAGTAACCTAAAATTTGGTGATGGAGAAGAAGAAAATACTGAAATTTTTTACATCTATTATACCATAATACAATAAGAATATGGTGAATAAATATACTATCGAGACTCATTATATAATTTGAATTATTTCTAATGTATATGGAATATGTGTCACTAATTAATAGTCTTTTAACTTAGTTTTTTGGTGAAGAAGTAACCTAAAATTTAGTGATGGAGAAGAAGGAAAGTACTGAAATTGTTTACATATATTATACCATAATACAATATGAATTTGGTGAATAAATATACTATCGAGACTCATTAAATAATTTGAATTATTTCAAATGTATATGGAATATGTGTCATTGAGTAATAGTCTTTTAACTTAGTTTCTTGGTGAAGAAGTAACCTAAAATTTGGTGATAGAGAAGAAGAAAATACTGAAATTGTTTACATCTATTATACCATAGTACAATATGAATATGGTGAATAAATATACTATCGAGACTCATTAAATAATTTGAATTATTTCAAATGTATATGGAAAATGTGTCATTAAGTAATAGTCTTTTAACTTAATTTCTTAGTGATGAAGTAACCTAAAATTTGGTGATGGAGAAGAAGAAAATACATATATTATTTACATCTATTATACCATAATACAATATGAATATGGTGTATAAATATACTATCGAGACTCATTATATAATATGAATTATTTCCAACGTATATAGAATATGTGTCATTAATTAATAGTCTTTTAACTTGTTTTCTTGGAGAAGAAGTAACTTTATAATTGGTGATCGAGAAGAAGAAAAATATTGAAATTGTTTACATCTATTTTACCATAATACAATATGAATATGGTGAATAAATATACTATCGAGACTCATTATATAATTTGAATTATTTCCAATGTATATAGAATATGTGCCATCAATTAATAGTCTTTTAACTTAATTTCTTAGTGATGAAGTAACATAAAATTTGGAGATGGAGAAGAAGAAAATACTGAAATTGTTTACATCTATTATACCATAATACAATATGAATATGGTGAATAAATATACTATCGAGACTCATTATATAATTTGAATTATTTCTAATGTATATGGAATATGTGTCACTAATTAATAGTCTTTTAACTTAGTTTGTTGGTGATGAAGTAACCTAAAATTTGGTGATGCAGAAGAAGAAAATACTGAAATTGTTTACATCTATTATACCATAATACAATATGAATATGGTGAATAAATATACTATTGAGACTCATTATATTATTTGAATTATTTCTAATGTATATGGAATATGTGTCACTAATTAATAGTCTTTTAACTTAGTTTTTTGGTGAACAAGTAACCTAAAATTTAGTGATGGAGAAGAAGGAAAGTACTGAAATTGTTTACATCTATTATACCATAATACAATATGAATATGGTGAATAAATATACTATCGAGACTCATTAGATAATTTGAATTATTTCAAATGTATATGGAATATGTGTCATTAAGTAACAGTCTTTTAACTTAGTTTCTTGGTGAAGAAGTAACCTAAAATTTGTTGATAGAGAAGAAGAAAATACTGAAATTGTTTACATCTATTATACCATAATACAATATGAATATGGTGAATAAATATACTATCGAGACTCATTATATAATTTGAATTATTTCCAATGTATATAGAATATGTGCCATCAATTAATAGTCTTTTAACTTACTTTCTTAGTGATGAAGTAACATAAAATTTGGAGATGGAGAAGAAGAAAATACTGAAATTGTTTACATCTATTATACCATAATACAATATGAATATGGTGAATAAATATACTATTGAGACTCATTATATAATTTGAATTATTTCTAATGTATATGGAATATGTGTCACTAATTAATAGTCTTTTAACTTAGTTTGTTGGTGATGAAGTAACCTAAAATTTGGTGATGGAGAAGAAGAAAATACTGAAATTTTTTACATATATTATACCATAATACAATAAGAATATGGTGAATAAATATACTATTGAGACTCATTATATAATTTGAATTATTTCTAATGTATATGGAATATGTGTCACTAATTAATAGTCTTTTAACTTAGTTTGTTGGTGATGAAGTAACCTAAAATTTGGTGATGGAGAAGAAGAAAATACTGAAATTTTTTACATCTATTATACCATAATACAATAAGAATATGGTGAATAAATATACTATCGAGACTCATTATATAATTTGAATTATTTCTAATGTATATGGAATATGTGTCACTAATTAATAGTCTTTTAACTTAGTTTTTTGGTGAAGAAGTAACCTAAAATTTAGTGATGGAGAAGAAGGAAAGTACTGAAATTGTTTACATCTATTATACCATAATACAATATGAATATGGTGAATAAATATACTATCGAGACTCATTAGATAATTTGAATTATTTCAAATGTATATGGAATATGTGTCATTGAGTAATAGTCTTTTAACTTAGTTTCTTGGTGAAGAAGTAACCTAAAATTTGGTGATAGAGAAGAAGAAAATACTGAAATTGTTTACATCTATTATACCATAATACAATATGAATATGGTGAATAAATATACTATCGAGACTCATTAAATAATTTGAATTATTTCGAATGTATATGGAAAATGTGTCATTAAGTAATAGTCTTTTAACTTAGTTTCTTAGTGATGAAGTAACCTAAAATTTGGTGATGGAGAAGAAGAAAATACATAAATTGTTTACATCTATTATACCATAATACAATATGAATATGGTGTATAAATATACTATCGAGAATCATTATATAATATGAATTATTTCCAATGTATATAGAATATGTGTCATTAATTAATAGTCTTTTAACTTGTTTTCTTGGAGAAGAAGTAACTTTATATTTGGTGATCGAGAAGAAGAAAAATATTGAAATTGTTTACATCTATTTTACCATAATACAATATGAATATGGTGAATAAATATACTATCGAGACTCATTATATAATTTGAATTATTTCCAATGTATATAGAATATGTGCCATCAATTAATAGTCTTTTAACTTAGTTTCTTAGTGATGAAGTAACATAAAATTTGGAGATGGAGAAGAAGAAAATACTGAAATTGTTTACATCTATTATACCATAATACAATATGAATATGGTGAATAAATATACTATTGAGACTCATTATATAATTTGAATTATTTCTAATGTATATTGAATAGGTGTCACTAATTAATAGTCTTTTAACTTAGTTTGTTGCTGATAAAGTAACCTAAAATTTGGTGATGGAGAAGAAGAAAATACTGAAATTTTTTACATCTATTATACCATAATACAATAAGAATATGGTGAATAAATATACTATCGAGACTCATTATATAATTTGAATTATTTCTAATGTATATGGAATATGTGTCACTAATTAATAGTCTTTTAACTTAGTTTTTTTGTGAACAAGTAACCTAAAATTTAGTGATGGAGAAGAAGGAAAGTACTGAAATTGTTTACATCTATTATACCATAATACAATATGAATATGGTGAATAAATATACTATCGAGATCCATTAGATAATTTGAATTATTTCAAATGTATATGGAATATGTGTCATTAAGTAATAGTCTTTTAACTTAGTTTCTTGGTGAAGAAGTAACCTAAAATTTGGTGATAGAGAAGAAGAAAATACTGAAATTGTTTACATCTATTATACCATAATACAATATAAATATGTTGAATAAATATACTATCGAGACTCATTAAATAATTTGAATTATTTCAAATGTATATGGAAAATGTGTCATTAAGTAATAGTCTTTTAACTTAGTTTCTTAGTGATGAAGTAACCTAAAATTTGGTGATAGAGAAGAAGAAAATACATAAATTGTTTACATCTATTATACCATAATACAATATGAATATGGTGAATAAATATACTATCGAGACTCATTATATAATTTGAATTATTTCCAATGTATATAGAATATGTGCCATCAATTAATAGTCTTTTAACTTAGTTTCTTAGTGATGAAGTAACATAAAATTTGGAGATGGAGAAGAAGAAAATACTGAAATTGTTTACATCTATTATACCATAATACAATATGAATATGGTGAATAAATATACTATCGAGACTCATTATATAATTTGAATTATTTCCAATGTATATAGAATATGTGCCATCAATTAATAGTCTTTTAACTTAGTTTCTTAGTGATGAAGTAACATAAAATTTGGAGATGGAGAAGAAGAAAATACTGAAATTGTTTACATCTATTATACCATAATACAATATGAATATGGTGAATAAATATACTATCGAGACTCATTATATAATTTGAATTATTTCTAATGTATATGGAATATGTGTCACTAATTAATAGTCTTTTAACTTAGTTTGTTGGTGATGAAGTAACCTAAAATTTGGTGATGCAGAAGAAGAAAATACTGAAATTGTTTACATCTATTATACCATAATACAATATGAATATGGTGAATAAATATACTATTGAGACTCATTATATTATTTGAATTATTTCTAATGTATATGGAATATGTGTCACTAATTAATAGTCTTTTAACTTAGTTTTTTGGTGAACAAGTAACCTAAAATTTAGTGATGGAGAAGAAGGAAAGTACTGAAATTGTTTACATCTATTATACCATAATACAATATGAATATGGTGAATAAATATACTATCGAGACTCATTAGATAATTTGAATTATTTCAAATGTATATGGAATATGTGTCATTAAGTAACAGTCTTTTAACTTAGTTTCTTGGTGAAGAAGTAACCTAAAATTTGTTGATAGAGAAGAAGAAAATACTGAAATTGTTTACATCTATTATACCATAATACAATATGAATATGGTGAATAAATATACTATCGAGACTCATTATATAATTTGAATTATTTCCAATGTATATAGAATATGTGCCATCAATTAATAGTCTTTTAACTTACTTTCTTAGTGATGAAGTAACATAAAATTTGGAGATGGAGAAGAAGAAAATACTGAAATTGTTTACATCTATTATACCATAATACAATATGAATATGGTGAATAAATATACTATTGAGACTCATTATATAATTTGAATTATTTCTAATGTATATGGAATATGTGTCACTAATTAATAGTCTTTTAACTTAGTTTGTTGGTGATGAAGTAACCTAAAATTTGGTGATGCAGAAGAAGAAAATACTGAAATTGTTTACATCTATTATACCATAATACAATATGAATATGGTGAATAAATATACTATTGAGACTCATTATATTATTTGAATTATTTCTAATGTATATGGAATATGTGTCACTAATTAATAGTCTTTTAACTTAGTTTTTTGGTGAACAAGTAACCTAAAATTTAGTGATGGAGAAGAAGGAAAGTACTGAAATTGTTTACATCTATTATACCATAATACAATATGAATATGGTGAATAAATATACTATCGAGACTCATTAGATAATTTGAAATATTTCAAATGTATATGGAATATGTGTCATTAAGTAACAGTCTTTTAACTTAGTTTCTTGGTGAAGAAGTAACCTAAAATTTGGTGATAGAGAAGAAGAAAATACTGAAATTGTTTACATCTATTATACCATAATACAATATAAATATGGTGAATAAATATACTATCGAGACTCATTAAATAATTTGAATTATTTCAAATGTATATGGAAAATGTGTCATTAAGTAATAGTCTTTTAACTTAGTTTCTTAGTGATGAAGTAACCTAAAATTTGGTGATAGAGAAGAAGAAAATACATAAATTGTTTACATCTATTATACCATAATACAATATGAATATGGTGAATAAATATACTATCGAGACTCATTATATAATATGAATTATTTCCAATGTATATAGAATATGTGCCATCAATTAATAGTCTTTTAACTTAGTTTCTTAGTGATGAAGTAACATAAAATTTGGAGATGGAGAAGAAGAAAATACTGAAATTGTTTACATCTATTATACCATAATACAATATGAATATGGTGAATAAATATACTATCGAGACTCATTGTATAATTTGAATTATTTCCAATGTATATAGAATATGTGCCATCAATTAATAGTCTTTTAACTTAGTTTCTTAGTGATGAAGTAACATAAAATTTGGAGATGGAGAAGAAGAAAATACTGAAATTGTTTACATCTATTATACCATAATACAATATGAATATGGTGAATAAATATACTATCGAGACTCATTATATAATTTGAATTATTTCTAATGTATATGGAATATGTGTCACTAATTAATAGTCTTTTAACTTAGTTTGTTGGTGATGAAGTAACCTAAAATTTGGTGATGCAGAAGAAGAAAATACTGAAATTGTTTACATCTATTATACCATAATACAATATGAATATGGTGAATAAATATACTATTGAGACTCATTATATTATTTGAATTATTTCTAATGTATATGGAATATGTGTCACTAATTAATAGTCTTTTAACTTAGTTTTTTGGTGAACAAGTAACCTAAAATTTAGTGATGGAGAAGAAGGAAAGTACTGAAATTGTTTACATCTATTATACCATAATACAATATGAATATGGTGAATAAATATACTATCGAGACTCATTAGATAATTTGAATTATTTCAAATGTATATGGAATATGTGTCATTAAGTAATAGTCTTTTAACTTAGTTTCTTGGTGAAGAAGTAACCTAAATTTTGTTGATAGAGAAGAAGAAAATACTGAAATTGTTTACATCTATTATACCATAATACAATATAAATATGGTGAATAAATATACTATCGAGACTCATTAAATAATTTGAATTATTTCAAATGTATATGGAAAATGTGTCATTAAGTAATAGTCTCTTAACTTAGTTTCTTAGTGATGAAGTAACCTAAAATTTGGTGATAGAGAAGAAGAAAATACATAAATTGGTTACATCTATTATACCATAATACAATATGAATATGGTGTATAAATATATTATCGAGACTCATTATATAATATGAATTATTTCCAATGTATATAGAATATGTGTCATTAATTAATAGTCTTTTAACTTATTTTCTTGGTGAAGAAGTAACTTTAAATTTGGTGATGGAGAAGAAGAAAAATATTGAAATTGTTTACATCTATTATACTATAATACAATATGAATATGGTGAATAAATATACTATCGAGACTCATTATATAATTTGAATTATTTCCAATGTATATAGAATATGTGCCATCAATTAATAGTCTTTTAACTTAGTTTCTTAGTGATGAAGTAACATAAAATTTGGAGATGGAGAAGAAGAAAATACTGAAATTGTTTACATCTATTATACCATAATACAATATGAATATGATGAATAAATATACTATTGAGACTCATTATATAATTTGAATTATTTCTAATGTATATGGAATATGTGTCACTAATTAATAGTCTTTTAACTTAGTTTGTTGGTGATGAAGTAACCTAAAATTTGGTGATGCAGAAGAAGAAAATATTGAAATTGTTTACATCTATTATACCATAATACAATATGAATATGGTGAATAAATATACTATTGAGACTCATTATATTATTTGAATTATTTCTAATGTATATGGAATATGTGTCACTAATTAATAGTCTTTTAACTTAGTTTTTTGGTGAACAAGTAACCTAAAATTTAGTGATGGAGAAGAAGGAAAGTACTGACATTGTTTACATCTATTATACCATAATACAATATGAATATGGTGAATAAATATACTATCGAGACTGATTAGATAATTTGAATTATTTCAAATGTATATGGAATATGTGTCATTAAGTAACAGTCTTTTAACTTAGTTTCTTGGTGAAGAAGTAACCTAAAATTTGGTGATAGAGAAGAAGAAAATACTGAAATTGTTTACATCTATTATACCATAATACAATATAAATATGGTGAATAAATATACTATCGAGACTCATTAAATAATTTGAATTATTTCAAATGTATATGGAAAATGTGTCATTAAGTAATAGTCTTTTAACTTAGTTTCTTAGTGATGAAGTAACCTAAAATTTGGTGATAGAGAAGAAGAAAATACATAAATTGTTTACATCTATTATACCATAATACAATATGAATATGGTGTATAAATATACTATCGAGACTCATTATATAATATGAATTATTTCCAATGTATATAGAATATGTGTCATTAATTAATAGTCTTTTAACTTATTTTCTTGGTGAAGAAGTAACTTTAAATTTGGTGATGGAGAAGAAGAAAAATATTGAAATTGTTTACATCTATTATACCATAATACAATATGAATATGGTGAATAAATATACTATCGAGACTCATTATATAATTTGAATTATTTCCAATGTATATAGAATATGTGCCATCAATTAATAGTCTTTTAACTTACTTTCTGAGTGATGAAGTAACATAAAATTTGGAGATGGAGAAGAAGAAAATACTGAAATTGTTTACATCTATTATACCATAATACAATATGAATATGGTGAATAAATATACTATTGAGATTCATTATATAATTTGAATTATTTCTAATGTATATGGAATATGTGTCACTAATTAATAGTCTTTTAACTTAGTTTGTTGGTGATGAAGTAACCTAAAATTTGGTGATGCAGAAGAAGAAAATACTGAAATTGTTTACATCTATTATACCATAATACAATATGAATATGGTGAATAAATATACTATTGAGACTCATTATATTATTTGAATTATTTCTAATGTATATGGAATATGTGTCACTAATTAATAGTCTTTTAACTTAGTTTTTTGGTGAACAAGTAACCTAAAATTTAGTGATGGAGAAGAAGGAAAGTACTGAAATTGTTTACATCTATTATACCATAATACAATATGAATATGGTGAATAAATATACTATCGAGACTCATTAGATAATTTGAAATATTTCAAATGTATATGGAATATGTGTCATTAAGTAACAGTCTTTTAACTTAGTTTCTTGGTGAAGAAGTAACCTAAAATTTGGTGATAGAGAAGAAGAAAATACTGAAATTGTTTACATCTATTATACCATAATACAATATAAATATGGTGAATAAATATACTATCGAGACTCATTAAATAATTTGAATTATTTCAAATGTATATGGAAAATGTGTCATTAAGTAATAGTCTTTTAACTTAGTTTCTTAGTGATGAAGTAACCTAAAATTTGGTGATAGAGAAGAAGAAAATACATAAATTGTTTACATCTATTATACCATAATACAATATGAATATGGTGAATAAATATACTATCGAGACTCATTATATAATATGAATTATTTCCAATGTATATAGAATATGTGCCATCAATTAATAGTCTTTTAACTTAGTTTCTTAGTGATGAAGTAACATAAAATTTGGAGATGGAGAAGAAGAAAATACTGAAATTGTTTACATCTATTATACCATAATACAATATGAATATGGTGAATAAATATACTATCGAGACTCATTGTATAATTTGAATTATTTCCAATGTATATAGAATATGTGCCATCAATTAATAGTCTTTTAACTTAGTTTCTTAGTGATGAAGTAACATAAAATTTGGAGATGGAGAAGAAGAAAATACTGAAATTGTTTACATCTATTATACCATAATACAATATGAATATGGTGAATAAATATACTATCGAGACTCATTATATAATTTGAATTATTTCTAATGTATATGGAATATGTGTCACTAATTAATAGTCTTTTAACTTAGTTTGTTGGTGATGAAGTAACCTAAAATTTGGTGATGCAGAAGAAGAAAATACTGAAATTGTTTACATCTATTATACCATAATACAATATGAATATGGTGAATAAATATACTATTGAGACTCATTATATTATTTGAATTATTTCTAATGTATATGGAATATGTGTCACTAATTAATAGTCTTTTAACTTAGTTTTTTGGTGAACAAGTAACCTAAAATTTAGTGATGGAGAAGAAGGAAAGTACTGAAATTGTTTACATCTATTATACCATAATACAATATGAATATGGTGAATAAATATACTATCGAGACTCATTAGATAATTTGAATTATTTCAAATGTATATGGAATATGTGTCATTAAGTAATAGTCTTTTAACTTAGTTTCTTGGTGAAGAAGTAACCTAAATTTTGTTGATAGAGAAGAAGAAAATACTGAAATTGTTTACATCTATTATACCATAATACAATATAAATATGGTGAATAAATATACTATCGAGACTCATTAAATAATTTGAATTATTTCAAATGTATATGGAAAATGTGTCATTAAGTAATAGTCTCTTAACTTAGTTTCTTAGTGATGAAGTAACCTAAAATTTGGTGATAGAGAAGAAGAAAATACATAAATTGTTTACATCTATTATACCATAATACAATATGAATATGGTGTATAAATATACCATCGAGACTCATTATATAATATGAATTATTTCCAATTGTTGTACCCCAAAATTTGCCCTCCCATATTCATCAAGAAATTGCCAAATCAAGGTCACAAAATTCCCCAAGGGTTGTGCAGCTCAACTGTCTCTTATACAGTCAAAACTAAGGTTTGAGTTCTGGTCAAGCAAATGAACTTTTCAAAGGCCTAATCAAGTCCCATATGCCTACAAAGATGGTCAAGTGTCCTCATATCAAGTTTCAAGGCATTCAGCTCAAAATTGCACAGTCAAAACCCTAGATTGCACTACAGTCAACTGTAGGGGCAAAATGGTCATTTGACAGTCAAAAGTTCAAATTTTTGGTCAATATATCATTTTGAAGCCACAAACATCATTTGATCAATGCTTGATCATGATTCTCAAAATTTGGCTCAGAAATCATCAAAGATGCAAAAGTTACTATATTTGGACAGCTGAAAAAGTCAACTGAAATTGACCAGGGCATAACTTTCACATGGATTATCAGAAAAATTCCATCCAAAGCTCATTTTGAAGAGAAAGACATTTCCTACAATTCATCTTCATGTTCCAAGTCCAAGAAATGCTCTCACAAAAAGTTATCAATTTCAACATTATAGGTCATTTTCAAAAGTCAACAAAAAGTGACTTTAAGTCAAAGGCCATAACTTGAGATTGATAAATCAAAATGACATGGGACCAAAGGCATTGGTTAAAGGACTCAAAGACCTTTCCAAAATGTCCAAGAACATGTGAAAAGCTTAAAAATTGACCAAGTTATGCCTTGTGGAAGTTGGGAAATTTTTGGAAATTTTTGAAAGTCAACAATGATGCAAAAGGCTTAAAAATGCAAATGGGCCCAATTATCTTCCAAATTTCTTCATGCCAAGCCTATGCACGACCACTAGGCCCAAAGGGAAGTATTCTCATATTTTTTAATTATTTATTTGAATTAATATTAATTTATATTCATTTAAATGATTTTAATTCATGAAAAATATAAACCTAACATGAAAAAATCTTTTTATGCATGATTTGGCCTCTATAACTCGTGCACATGCTAATAGGGAAGGATTTGATGATAATTGATCAGATTTGGTACAAAAACACCATGAAAAAGATTGTAAAAGATCCATGAAATCAAATATCCAAAATTCATCAATGCATAAGATTTTGTCCAACTTTTCTTAACCTAATCACTCCATATATGATCAGAATGAGAACCCTAATGATCCAAGACTGCAAGCTGCGCATACTCAAGCTTTGGCATATTGAAAAAATTCTCATAAAACTCAAAACTGAAATCTAATTTCAAGGTCGATTCAAGCTCAAATTTTGATTCTAATAGTTTCCTTGAGTGATTCTGAACGCGTGCCAATCATTAACATCAACAAAAACACCCTGAACTGGTATCCATGAGTCCAACCGTATCTTGGAAATTTTGAAATCACATAACATGATTCCATCATCTTTATGCATTTTTCTTTGTTGATTTGTGTTTATATTGATGTTTCTAAACTAACTGGTACGTTTAATTGTGTTTTTGAGCCGCCTATGCGAATTCACCATTGTCACACACTAGGGTTTGCAGGCTTGCTAATTTGGGGCTTTTGAGATAACGTAAAATTGGAGCTCCAGACCTTCGCCATTGCATTGAGCACGACCAGACGAAAAGCTTCCAACCCTCGCGCTCAATTTATGAGCGTCGAGGGTCTAATCGCTATTTTTTGATATGTAGCTTTAGGCCACGCTCCATAAACCGTTGCCCATGTGTTTCTTGTTTCAGGAAAGCGAAGAAGATGACCCCGTGTCACCATGTGATAGGTCCTTTTGAAATTCGCGCGTGTTTCATCAGTTAGCGTTATTTTTCTTTTATATTATTTATGATATATTATATATTAAATGAATTCGCTTAGCTCAGCTGGCAGGGACTAACACTTATGACCTTCAAGACCTGGGTTCAAGTCCCAGGTCTGGCCAAAACTCCATATTATTTTTCAATATGTCATTCTATGCAGCGTTAACATGAAAGACCACCATATTCCATCAGAATCCCATGAGCCACGCGTCCAGCTGCTTGCAAATCAAATGCATAGATTCAAGGAACACCATAGGTGCTGGTCAACGTGCCATACGAGATCCAAAGAAGTCAACGAACTCAGAATACAATTGGGCCAGGCCTCTCAAACTACACCTCCATAATGGGGCAGCACCCCCACCCTGGTTTGATTATTTATTTTTATTGTTTTAATTATTATATTATTTATTTTTATTGCTTTCATTAATTAATTTATTTTTTCTATAAAATATGAAAACATTATAAAAAAAATCAGAAAAACACAAAAGATATAATATTTATTTTATTATAATTATTTTTCATAAATTAATATATGTCAATATTTAGTTAATTAGGTTTTAATTTTAATCTCTTTTTAATAAAAATCCAACAAAATAGAATTAGGTTAATTAATTTTTTTATTCCTTTTAATATTTTTCCCTTTTTTTAGAATAACAATATTATTTATTTACTTATTTATTTTCCTATTTAAATTGTACATAATAAATTTTAGGTTTAATTTAGACTATATTTAAATCTTTCATAACAAATAAAAAATACTAGAATTAGGGTTTGTCTTTTAATTTAATTTCCATTAATTTCTTTTCCTTATTAAATCTAAAAAATACAAAAATATCCAAAAAAACATTTAATCATTTAATTTTTTAATTCTCATTAACTTTTAATTATTTGCAAAAGGGTCCAACGCCCTAGTTTCGTTTTAATTATTTAATTTGCGCATTTATCTTATGTCGTAATTATAATTATGTAATTGTCCCTAAGCCATGTAATTTAAATTTCTCGCACTTTTATTTACCCGCTTTATTTATTTTCTGCTAAATCGGGTCCGGTTTAATTTTGGCGATGTGGACCCGCGCCTTTGTAATAGTTTAGGAATTTTATCTTTCCGCACTTTTTAACTGTTAAATAAATGCATGCAAGAATGAATGACAAAAATAAAAACAAAACGTTAGATCACCAATAACCTGACAAGACAAAAATAACTGAAACATGACACACAATTCGCACACACCACCCCTAGGGTGCGCCTCACTGTTGCCTTTCGAAAGGTGATCGTCGAGTAGAGGATGTCTTAGTAAGTCCTCATGATCCGGGAACCTGGCATGAGGGTAGCTTCTAAGGTGTCTTCCCATTGCTCTGGTGATCACCACGTCCCGAACATCGAATTGACCCGAACACCTCCAACGGTGGTGCTACCTACCTCTCAATGGTGGGATGGCACTACTTTTAAGGACTCTTACACAGACGAATTCCTTAGGGTAGGTAGGTTCTCAAGGATACTTGCTCTAATTTCAAACAAACTCGAAAGACTTTTCACACTGACACTTTTCAAAAGCTTTCAAAAGCAAATTTTTCAAACACTCTGACGTATGAGTCGATCTGAAATTTTTTCAAAGAAACTTTTAAACCCACATTGAAAAGCACGCAAAACAATTTGAAAACACATTGAGCAAGTATCTAAGAGCCCATGGATAACCATGGATAGAAAGGGTGCTAACACCTTCCCTTTCTATAACCTACCTCCCGAACCGAGAGCAATCTCTTAAAAGGAATTTTTCTGTGCTTTTGTCCTTTCCTATTGGAGAAAATAAAAGACGGTGGCGACTCTTGCTTACCGCGACATTTCGCGAACCAGCGTTAAACAGTCAGTTCCAGATCCACCGATCACAGAACTGGCGACTCTGCTGGGGATAAACTTAAAGTGAGGTGTACCTTAGGATTAAGATCACTGTGTTTTCAATTGTCTTCTTTGCTTGCTTTATTATTGTGGGTTGCTTGGGAGTTCTATAGATCCTAACCCGGATCTGGGGGATACCTTTCTTAGAAAGTAGCAACAAGGCTGTGAGGGAACTGTGCGGGGTATACCGACACGATTGAAACAGTCTGCTACGTTGATGTGGCACTTTGGTGTGTACCGGTAACCCTTGAGTTCAGTCAAGGAGAGTACGGGGCCTCCGCGCGGTGTCATGAAGCATCAACAGACCTTAGGAACCTTAATTGAACTATCTTGGCCTCTTTAGGGTAGTGAGATCACTGACTTTGGTGCAGTCCGAGGTTGGTGGATACTCGATACTACGCTCAATTGAGGGTTGCTTTCCTGGAATATTTCGGTCGCCAGTTCAGTGGCTAAATCGAAACGATGAACAATGAAAGCAATCCCGTGATATTGGGAACCTTAGAACCCGGTTACTTTGATTAGGACAGGTTGAACCCACCAACTCAAGAGGGTAGTACCCCAAACTTCATGCTGGCCTAAACTCTAAGGGCTCTTTGTGTGACTTGTGTGCCTTCGTACCTGACTATTCGCATGCTTGTTGTCTAACCCTTGAGTTCTTGCAGGTTTGGTTTATAGTCCTTAATTAGGACTCATAACAAAGTTTACCGAATGTCTTGCAGGTTCTGTTCATAGTCCTTAATCGGGACTTATAACAGGGTGAACTAATTTCTTGCAGGTCTTGTTTATAGCCCTTAACTAGGACTCATGACAGGGTTAACCAAATTTCTTGCAGGGTTTGTTTTAGTCCTTAACCAGGACTCATAACAAGTTTATCAAGTTTCTTGCAGGTTTTGGGTTCGCAGTCCTTAAATGGGACTCATAACAGGGTTTACCTACTTCACCCCATGCATAGCATGACATCATACCATTGCATACCATTGCATACATCCTAACCCATTTCAAGGATCTCAAGGGCTTGTGATGCAGGTCATGATGAACCAACTGCCCAGCAAGGGGCAAAGAGGATTTATTTTCCTCCAGCTAAGGTCGTCAGAGGCTATGACCCACTTGATAGGGTGAGCTCTGACTCCTGAAGAAGGTCCCCTTAACCAAGATTGTTTGGAAATCTAAACCAGACACGATGACTAAAGTCAGAGGCTATGACCCACTGGATATGGTGAGCCTTTGACCCTTGGAAGAAAGACTCTCAACAAATATGAAGTTCTTTCAATCAAATTGCCGGATCCAAGTGCTAACCAATTTTCTTGTTTACCCCGCGAGGTCCTTGAAAACATTGCATGCATATCATACCCATCATTGCATAGCAGGTATCCCTTGTTGCAGGTCACTCACCCTTCTCGCTGTTTATTTCAGCAATGGCTCGCCCACAAGACAACCAGGACTTTCTTGCTCAAGAGACTCGGTTCGGGGAAATCCTCCTGAATCTATCCAAGGGGCAGGAGGAGCTAAGGACACTTCTCACAGAGACCTCCGCCAGGGGCAATGCTGAGGATGGAAAGTTGGAACACCTACAAGCTGAGATGGATGCTATGAAAGCCCAGATGCTGGGACAGAGGAATATCATTCACTGCCTAGTTCAAAGACAAGAGGAGCTCTGGTTTCTCTTCAACCAACTGCTTCAGGGTAACCTACTGGGGCAAACATCTGAGGGTAAAAAGCCATTCATCATCCAATCATCCTCGAGACAAGAGGATAAGGGGAAAGTTCCTCAAATGACTCCAGTGCCACAAATTCAACGCCAACCTCACCGAGTTCAGCCAGACAAGCCCAGGAGGCAATTCACCCAGCTCAACATGTCGCTGTTCCAAGCTTTGCAACACCTATTGAGGTTGAATCTGATCACATTAAAGGCTCGTCCCCGGAATCCCAACACAGCATCTCCTGCCTATGACCCCAATAAGAGATGTGCCTACCACTCTGCTAGCCCAGGACATGACACCAATGAATGTTGGGAGCTGAGGAACAAAATCCAGCACCTGATCGATGAAGGGACAGTGGAGTTCACACAAGATGGACAGGTTGAATTTTTCTACCATTCCTCCAAGGCTCATCAGTTGAAGTGACAAACTCCGAGACTAGGAAACTTTTTGTTCATTCGAATGTTCAAGCTGTGTTTCTTTCTTTTGACCGTTTAAACATTTATTCATGTTAAAACATTGTTATTCCATTAATGCATCGCTTATGTCTATTTCTGAATCAATATATTCGCATTCACTATATGCAAACTGTTTTCATATTTTTTTCTGATGTCAACTCTCAATTAATAATTCTAAGCCTCTTGAGGGAGGATGACGAAAACGATACCACGATCTTTACAGTATGCTTTTGAACAAACCCCGCTGATGAGGTACAGGCATTGTTTCAATTCCTAAACACTGGAGTTATAAGGATGATAATCCCTCGTCAACCCATCAGAGCCAAAGAAGTAGGAGTTTTATTTTCGAAAATTGAAACCCTTAATCATAACCTGGGGCAGGGTAGTCTTCTCAGTTGATCTAAGTGCATAACGAATGGCACCAAAGAGATCTTTACAAAAACGAACAAAGACAGTGATGGTTCAGAACAATCAAAAGGACAGGCAGTCACCATCAAAATTCATAAATGAAAAGCCCAAAAAGTCTAAACCTACAAAGGGGACTTCTGAAACTGGGGCATCCCGCTGACTGTAATTCCAAAAGGAAACAGTTCAGGCAAAAAAAGAAAGGGGTAACAAAAATCAAGAAAGAGGTCTTACAAACCCTCAACAAAAAAGGAATGACTGCCTATTCAAAATAAGTTAGCAATATCCGAACCATCACCGAAAAATCAGAGCAAAGACTCAAACAAGGTCTAACGTATGATCAACTGAGTTTAGGTTTGGAGAACATCACGAAGAGCGGGTGGGTACAAATAAAATTTGAGCCTTTATCCTTTGTTTCTTAAACCGTGAACCAGGCCACGTTATAACCCTTAAAAGTCCTAGCTGAAGCATGGGTTAGTTCGAAAGCATACTATTACGAAAGGTATCCTGACTCCTTAAGGCCTACGGTAAATACGGTGTTGACATCACGTTTTACAAACAATCGCTTGTTTTATGAAAAGAATGCATTTTCAAAATCTTCAAGACAGACATAAGCTTTGCATTTTTAACATCACTTTGTTTGCATATGACTATTTGTTTGAACAGCAGGGAAATTCGCACGACGAACGCCTAATGAACAGAAGTACTTCCAATCAAGGGGCATGGCATGACTATTGCCCACCATCTGGGGCAGTCCAATCAAGATTCGGAGAATCTCTCAAAGGCCAAATAGCCTGGGGCAAATCTCTGCCTAAGTCACTTGGGGCATTCCAACAACAAATCTTGCCTGATCAAATACCTTCTGGTAGCATGACAAAACACTGTTAACAGGGGCAACTCCCTAACATTCTGAAAGCACGGACATAGTCGAAAAAATACTACGCACAATCAAAGACCCGCTAGGTTGACATACCTAGGCAAAAATAAGGGCTTCCCGGCGAACCAAAAGGGTTCGGGCAAAATGAAGGGATGAAAGAAAAAAAAATAACATGTACACCCGGCAAGTCGAAAACCTAAAAGGGCGGCTTGGGCAAAAATGGGTATCCCGGTGGACTGAAAACCCGAAAGGGCGGTCCAGGCAAAAGTTAGGGATCAAAGCGTACGACTATGTCCTGTCATCTTGTCACCTGCCTACCAGAAGAAGGTTGGTCCATCAACAACTATCAGCGCCTCGCAGGCCTTCCTCTCCCACCTCAGAAACAGGGGCAATAAAGAGTTGTCTGAGCAGTCTAATTGTTCTATCCTCCAAGGTACTAAGGTAGGTTCAGCTAAAGAACACGGCCAAGTGTATCTTAAATCCCCAGAGAGTGGTTCAGTAAAAACAATACCTTCTTCTCCAAGCTATTATCAGATTGTCAAGGAAATTAAGTATCCTCCCGTAGATCTCAATACTTCCCCAGCAGCAATACACGAACATCCCCGGCAGTCTTGGTCTAAAGATTGTCCCCCGGCGGTATACCACCATTCAAAGGAATCACTTCCCTGCATATCAAACTCCCCCAGAAGAGTCCAATCCAGTTTCCCCAGGAAAGTTGGAATTCATATTTCCCCAAGCAGCAAGCTTATCCCCAGCAGATTCTGGAAGCTTATCCCTCGCAGAATACGAACGCGTCGTCCCGGCTTGATTTAAAGAGTTATTTCCGTAACAGGATATAACTGGGTTATCCTCAGCCAAAAGCCACAGAAAGAGCGTCCTCGGCAAAATATCTTCCTACCCCAGCGAAGTCTATCAACACTTCCAGCATAACAAGGATATCTCCAGCATAACTCACCAACGGTATCTCCAGCGGAGTTATCTTCATCAACACAGCAAAGCATCGCTAACCCCACAGAGTAACACTCCCCAGCATGATCGCTAGAGTATCTTTTCTCCCGCAGAATTATTTCGTTTGCCAAGTCTATTCCTTAACGGAGTTATCTTCTCCTACCGGTATTCTTGCAACAATCATCCATAGCGGAAGCAAAATCTCTTCCTCAACATCAGCCCAGGATATGACTTCCCGGCCCCCGTCAAGGATTTACTTTCCTAGACAAAAACATACATTTATAAAACGTCACATATATCATTATAGCATGCATAGACACATCATATCATACAAGTCTCATTTACCTCAAGAACGTCATTGCATATCATGCATTGCATATGACTGACTTTTACCTTTCAGGAAAGATGCAGTTTAAATTCTCAATCACATTTCAAGGCCTTCTCTGGTTCAGTCAGATCGACCCTAAGATCTCCCTGGTTCTTATCCCAGTAGAAGACACCCAAGATTTTTCTCAACGAGCGTTGTTGAAGATAAAGTCACCCCAAGATTTCCTTAACGAGCGTTGTTGAGGTCACCAAGATTTTTCCTCAACAAGCGTTGTTGAAGTTAAAGTTTCTCTTATGGTCCCCTCTCCGACGGCGAGCGTGAGGTGGTAATTCCTTTTTCGAGATGTTTTCCTCTCCGACGGTGAGCGTGAGGTGATAGTCTTTTGTGGTCCCCTCTCCGACGGTGAGCGTGAGGTGGTAATTCCTTTTTTGAGATGTTTTCCTCTCCGACGGTGAGCGTGAGGTGATAGTCTTTTGTGGTCCCCTCTCCGACGGTGAGCGTGAGGTGGTAATTCCTTTTTCGAGATGTTTTCCTCTCCGACGGTGAGCGTGAGGTGATAGTCTTTTGTGGTCCCCTCTCCGACGGTGAGCGTGAGGTGGTAATTCCTTTTTCGAGATGTTTTCCTCTCCGACGGTGAGCGTGAGGTGATAGTCTTTTGTGGTCCCCTCTCCGACGGTGAGCGTGAGGTGGTAATTCCTTTTTCGAGATGTTTTCCTCTCCGACGGTGAGCGTGAGGTGATAGTCTTTTGTGGTCCCCTCTCCGACGGTGAGCGTGAGGTGGTAATTCCTTTTTCGAGATGTTTTCCTCTCCGACGGTGAGCGTGAGGTGGTAATTCCTTCTTCAGATGTTGTTCCCCTCTCCGGCATGAGCGTGAGGTGATATTCTCTTATGGTCCCCTCTCCAACGGCGTGCGAGGTGGTAATTCCTTCTTCAGATGTTTCCTCTCCGGCATGAGCGTGAGGTGATATTTCCTTCCAGATTATAATTTCCTATAGTTCCTTCTCCAACGGCGAGTGAGGTGACTCCCTTCGAGATTATAATGTCCTTTGGTTCTCTTCCTGATACTACGAAGGTGGTAATCCTCACCAAGATTTTCTCAACGAGCGTTGTTGAAGTTAAAATCACCCAAGGTTCACTTATCATTCAGGCTACGGCAGTAACCATCTCTGGTTCATTCATCAACGTTTGAAGCTCCAGACTCAGCTCCTGTAACCAATCAGGACATATCTATATCAAGCATCTAAAATCAGCTCCTGCGACGTGTCAGGTACTCATTTTTCTGTTTTGCAGGTATGCAGGTTCTCGCTAAGGAATCTCCTACGCGATCAACGTCCAAATGGCATCTATAAGCCCATTCCCTCATCATCATTGCTACTATGTGAGCGCAAATTTCTGGGCACTTTAGTGTTCAATCATCTTCTACCCTCGGATTACGAAAGGCACGTCAGCCAATCTGCATCCTCAGGTCTAAGAAGATTGAACAGGGGCAACTGTTGTACCCCAAAATTTGCCCTCCCATATTCATCAAGAAATTGCCAAATCAAGGTCACAAAATTCCCCAAGGGTTGTGCAGCTCAACTGTCTCTTATACAGTCAAAACTAAGGTTTGAGTTCTGGTCAAGCAAATGAACTTTTCAAAGGCCTAATCAAGTCCCATATGCCTACAAATATGGTCAAGTGTCCTCATATCAAGTTTCAAGGCATTCAGCTCAAAATTGCACAGTCAAAACCCTAGATTGCACTACAGTCAACTGTAGGGGCAAAATGGTCATTTGACAGTCAAAAGTTCAAATTTTTGGTCAATATATCATTTTGAAGCCACAAACATCATTTGATCAATGCTTGATCATGATTCTCAAAATTTGGCTCAGAAATCATCAAAGATGCAAAAGTTACTATATTTGGACAGCTGAAAAAGTCAACTGAAATTGACCAGGGCATAACTTTCACATGGATTATCAGAAAAATTCCATCCAAAGCTCATTTTGAAGAGAAAGACATTTCCTACAATTCATCTTCATGTTCCAAGTCCAAGAAATGCTCTCACAAAAAGTTATCAATTTCAACATTATAGGTCATTTTCAAAAGTCAACAAAAAGTGACTTTAAGTCAAAGGCCATAACTTGAGATTGATAAATCAAAATGACATGGGACCAAAGGCATTGGTTAAAGGACTCAAAGACCTTTCCAAAATGTCCAAGAACATGTGAAAAGCTTAAAAATTGACCAAGTTATGCCTTGTGGAAGTTGGGAAATTTTTGGAAATTTTTGAAAGTCAACAATGATGCAAAAGGCTTAAAAATGCAAATGGGCCCAATTATCTTCCAAATTTCTTCATGCCAAGCCTATGCACGACCACTAGGCCCAAAGGGAAGTATTCTCATATTTTTTAATTATTTATTTGAATTAATATTAATTTATATTCATTTAAATGATTTTAATTCATGAAAAATATAAACCTAACATGAAAAAATCTTTTTATGCATGATTTGGCCTCTATAACTCGTGCACATGCTAATAGGGAAGGATTTGATGATAATTGATCAGATTTGGTACAAAAACACCATGAAAAAGATTGTAAAAGATCCATGAAATCAAATATCCAAAATTCATCAATGCATAAGATTTTGTCCAACTTTTCTTAACCTAATCACTCCATATATGATCAGAATGAGAACCCTAATGATCCAAGACTGCAAGCTGCGCATACTCAAGCTTTGGCATATTGAAAAAATTCTCATAAAACTCAAAACTGAAATCTAATTTCAAGGTCGATTCAAGCTCAAATTTTGATTCTAATAGTTTCCTTGAGTGATTCTGAACGCGTGCCAATCATTAACATCAACAAAAACACCCTGAACTGGTATCCATGAGTCCAACCGTATCTTGGAAATTTTGAAATCACATAACATGATTCCATCATCTTTATGCATTTTTCTTTGTTGATTTGTGTTTATATTGATGTTTCTAAACTAACTGGTACGTTTAATTGTGTTTTTGAGCCGCCTATGCGAATTCACCATTGTCACACACTAGGGTTTGCAGGCTTGCTAATTTGGGGCTTTTGAGATAACGTAAAATTGGAGCTCCAGACCTTCGCCATTGCATTGAGCACGACCAGACGAAAAGCTTCCAACCCTCGCGCTCAATTTATGAGCGTCGAGGGTCTAATCGCTATTTTTTGATATGTAGCTTTAGGCCACGCTCCATAAACCGTTGCCCATGTGTTTCTTGTTTCAGGAAAGCGAAGAAGATGACCCCGTGTCACCATGTGATAGGTCCTTTTGAAATTCGCGCGTGTTTCATCAGTTAGCGTTATTTTTCTTTTATATTATTTATGATATATTATATATTAAATGAATTCGCTTAGCTCAGCTGGCAGGGACTAACACTTATGACCTTCAAGACCTGGGTTCAAGTCCCAGGTCTGGCCAAAACTCCATATTATTTTTCAATATGTCATTCTATGCAGCGTTAACATGAAAGACCACCATATTCCATCAGAATCCCATGAGCCACGCGTCCAGCTGCTTGCAAATCAAATGCATAGATTCAAGGAACACCATAGGTGCTGGTCAACGTGCCATACGAGATCCAAAGAAGTCAACGAACTCAGAATACAATTGGGCCAGGCCTCTCAAACTACACCTCCATAATGGGGCAGCACCCCCACCCTGGTTTGATTATTTATTTTTATTGTTTTAATTATTATATTATTTATTTTTATTGCTTTCATTAATTAATTTATTTTTTCTATAAAATATGAAAACATTATAAAAAAAATCAGAAAAACACAAAAGATATAATATTTATTTTATTATAATTATTTTTCATAAATTAATATATGTCAATATTTAGTTAATTAGGTTTTAATTTTAATCTCTTTTTAATAAAAATCCAACAAAATAGAATTAGGTTAATTAATTTTTTTATTCCTTTTAATATTTTTCCCTTTTTTTAGAATAACAATATTATTTATTTACTTATTTATTTTCCTATTTAAATTGTACATAATAAATTTTAGGTTTAATTTAGACTATATTTAAATCTTTCATAACAAATAAAAAATACTAGAATTAGGGTTTGTCTTTTAATTTAATTTCCATTAATTTCTTTTCCTTATTAAATCTAAAAAATACAAAAATATCCAAAAAAACATTTAATCATTTAATTTTTTAATTCTCATTAACTTTTAATTATTTGCAAAAGGGTCCAACGCCCTAGTTTCGTTTTAATTATTTAATTTGCGCATTTATCTTATGTCGTAATTATAATTATGTAATTGTCCCTAAGCCATGTAATTTAAATTTCTCGCACTTTTATTTACCCGCTTTATTTATTTTCTGCTAAATCGGGTCCGGTTTAATTTTGGCGATGTGGACCCGCGCCTTTGTAATAGTTTAGGAATTTTATCTTTCCGCACTTTTTAACTGTTAAATAAATGCATGCAAGAATGAATGACAAAAATAAAAACAAAACGTTAGATCACCAATAACCTGACAAGACAAAAATAACTGAAACATGACACACAATTCGCACACACCACCCCTAGGGTGCGCCTCACTGTTGCCTTTCGAAAGGTGATCGTCGAGTAGAGGATGTCTTAGTAAGTCCTCATGATCCGGGAACCTGGCATGAGGGTAGCTTCTAAGGTGTCTTCCCATTGCTCTGGTGATCACCACGTCCCGAACATCGAATTGACCCGAACACCTCCAACGGTGGTGCTACCTACCTCTCAATGGTGGGATGGCACTACTTTTAAGGACTCTTACACAGACGAATTCCTTAGGGTAGGTAGGTTCTCAAGGATACTTGCTCTAATTTCAAACAAACTCGAAAGACTTTTCACACTGACACTTTTCAAAAGCTTTCAAAAGCAAATTTTTCAAACACTCTGACGTATGAGTCGATCTGAAATTTTTTCAAAGAAACTTTTAAACCCACATTGAAAAGCACGCAAAACAATTTGAAAACACATTGAGCAAGTATCTAAGAGCCCATGGATAACCATGGATAGAAAGGGTGCTAACACCTTCCCTTTCTATAACCTACCTCCCGAACCGAGAGCAATCTCTTAAAAGGAATTTTTCTGTGCTTTTGTCCTTTCCTATTGGAGAAAATAAAAGACGGTGGCGACTCTTGCTTACCGCGACATTTCGCGAACCAGCGTTAAACAGTCAGTTCCAGATCCACCGATCACACCAATGTATATAGAATATGTGTCATTAATTAATAGTCTTTTAACTTATTTTCTTGGTGAAGAAGTAACTTTAAATTTGGTGATGGAGAAGAAGAAAAATATTGAAATTGTTTACATCTATTATACCATAATACAATATGAATATGGTGAATAAATATACTATCGAGACTCATTATATAATTTGAATTATTTCCAATGTATATAGAATATGTGCCATCAATTAATAGTCTTTTAACTTACTTTCTGAGTGATGAAGTAACATAAAATTTGGAGATGGAGAAGAAGAAAATACTGAAATTGTTTACATCTATTATACCATAGTACAATATGAATATGGTGAATAAATATACTATTGAGATTCATTATATAATTTGAATTATTTCTAATGTATATGGAATATGTGTCACTAATTAATAGTCTTTTAACTTAGTTTGTTGGTGATGAAGTAACCTAAAATTTGGTGATGCAGAAGAAGAAAATACTGAAATTGTTTACATCTATTATACCATAATACAATATGAATATGGTGAATAAATATACTATTGAGACTCATTATATTATTTGAATTATTTCTAATGTATATGGAATATGTGTCACTAATTAATAGTCTTTTAACTTAGTTTTTTGGTGAACAAGTAACCTAAAATTTAGTGATGGAGAAGAAGGAAAGTACTGAAATTGTTTACATCTATTATACCATAATACAATATGAATATGGTGAATAAATATACTATCGAGACTCATTAGATAATTTGAAATATTTCAAATGTATATGGAATATGTGTCATTAAGTAACAGTCTTTTAACTTAGTTTCTTGGTGAAGAAGTAACCTAAAATTTGGTGATAGAGAAGAAGAAAATACTGAAATTGTTTACATCTATTATACCATAATACAATATAAATATGGTGAATAAATATACTATCGAGACTCATTAAATAATTTAATTATTTCAAATGTATATGGAAAATGTGTCATTAAGTAATAGTCTTTTAACTTAGTTTCTTAGTGATGAAGTAACCTAAAATTTGGTGATAGAGAAGAAGAAAATACATAAATTGTTTACATCTATTATACCATAATACAATATGAATATGGTGAATAAATATACTATCGAGACTCATTATATAATATGAATTATTTCCAATGTATATAGAATATGTGCCATCAATTAATAGTCTTTTAACTTAGTTTCTTAGTGATGAAGTAACATAAAATTTGGAGATGGAGAAGAAGAAAATACTGAAATTGTTTACATCTATTATACCATAATACAATATGAATATGGTGAATAAATATACTATCGAGACTCATTGTATAATTTGAATTATTTCCAATGTATATAGAATATGTGCCATCAATTAATAGTCTTTTAACTTAGTTTCTTAGTGATGAAGTAACATAAAATTTGGAGATGGAGAAGAAGAAAATACTGAAATTGTTTACATCTATTATACCATAATACAATATGAATATGGTGAATAAATATACTATCGAGACTCATTATATAATTTGAATTATTTCTAATGTATATGGAATATGTGTCACTAATTAATAGTCTTTTAACTTAGTTTGTTGGTGATGAAGTAACCTAAAATTTGGTGATGCAGAAGAAGAAAATACTGAAATTGTTTACATCTATTATACCATAATACAATATGAATATGGTGAATAAATATACTATTGAGACTCATTATATTATTTGAATTATTTCTAATGTATATGGAATATGTGTCACTAATTAATAGTCTTTTAACTTAGTTTTTTGGTGAACAAGTAACCTAAAATTTAGTGATGGAGAAGAAGGAAAGTACTGAAATTGTTTACATCTATTATACCATAATACAATATGAATATGGTGAATAAATATACTATCGAGACTCATTAGATAATTTGAATTATTTCAAATGTATATGGAATATGTGTCATTAAGTAATAGTCTTTTAACTTAGTTTCTTGGTGAAGAAGTAACCTAAATTTTGTTGATAGAGAAGAAGAAAATACTGAAATTGTTTACATCTATTATACCATAATACAATATAAATATGGTGAATAAATATACTATCGAGACTCATTAAATAATTTGAATTATTTCAAATGTATATGGAAAATGTGTCATTAAGTAATAGTCTCTTAACTTAGTTTCTTAGTGATGAAGTAACCTAAAATTTGGTGATAGAGAAGAAGAAAATACATAAATTGGTTACATCTATTATACCATAATACAATATGAATATGGTGTATAAATATATTATCGAGACTCATTATATAATATGAATTATTTCCAATGTATATAGAATATGTGTCATTAATTAATAGTCTTTTAACTTATTTTCTTGGTGAAGAAGTAACTTTAAATTTGGTGATGGAGAAGAAGAAAAATATTGAAATTGTTTACATCTATTATACTATAATACAATATGAATATGGTGAATAAATATACTATCGAGACTCATTATATAATTTGAATTATTTCCAATGTATATAGAATATGTGCCATCAATTAATAGTCTTTTAACTTAGTTTCTTAGTGATGAAGTAACATAAAATTTGGAGATGGAGAAGAAGAAAATACTGAAATTGTTTACATCTATTATACCATAATACAATATGAATATGATGAATAAATATACTATTGAGACTCATTATATAATTTGAATTATTTCTAATGTATATGGAATATGTGTCACTAATTAATAGTCTTTTAACTTAGTTTGTTGGTGATGAAGTAACCTAAAATTTGGTGATGCAGAAGAAGAAAATATTGAAATTGTTTACATCTATTATACCATAATACAATATGAATATGGTGAATAAATATACTATTGAGACTCATTATATTATTTGAATTATTTCTAATGTATATGGAATATGTGTCACTAATTAATAGTCTTTTAACTTAGTTTTTTGGTGAACAAGTAACCTAAAATTTAGTGATGGAGAAGAAGGAAAGTACTGACATTGTTTACATCTATTATACCATAATACAATATGAATATGGTGAATAAATATACTATCGAGACTGATTAGATAATTTGAATTATTTCAAATGTATATGGAATATGTGTCATTAAGTAACAGTCTTTTAACTTAGTTTCTTGGTGAAGAAGTAACCTAAAATTTGGTGATAGAGAAGAAGAAAATACTGAAATTGTTTACATCTATTATACCATAATACAATATAAATATGGTGAATAAATATACTATCGAGACTCATTAAATAATTTGAATTATTTCAAATGTATATGGAAAATGTGTCATTAAGTAATAGTCTTTTAACTTAGTTTCTTAGTGATGAAGTAACCTAAAATTTGGTGATAGAGAAGAAGAAAATACATAAATTGTTTACATCTATTATACCATAATACAATATGAATATGGTGTATAAATATACTATCGAGACTCATTATATAATATGAATTATTTCCAATGTATATAGAATATGTGTCATTAATTAATAGTCTTTTAACTTATTTTCTTGGTGAAGAAGTAACTTTAAATTTGGTGATGGAGAAGAAGAAAAATATTGAAATTGTTTACATCTATTATACCATAATACAATATGAATATGGTGAATAAATATACTATCGAGACTCATTATATAATTTGAATTATTTCCAATGTATATAGAATATGTGCCATCAATTAATAGTCTTTTAACTTACTTTCTGAGTGATGAAGTAACATAAAATTTGGAGATGGAGAAGAAGAAAATACTGAAATTGTTTACATCTATTATACCATAATACAATATGAATATGGTGAATAAATATACTATTGAGATTCATTATATAATTTGAATTATTTCTAATGTATATGGAATATGTGTCACTAATTAATAGTCTTTTAACTTAGTTTGTTGGTGATGAAGTAACCTAAAATTTGGTGATGCAGAAGAAGAAAATACTGAAATTGTTTACATCTATTATACCATAATACAATATGAATATGGTGAATAAATATACTATTGAGACTCATTATATTATTTGAATTATTTCTAATGTATATGGAATATGTGTCACTAATTAATAGTCTTTTAACTTAGTTTTTTGGTGAACAAGTAACCTAAAATTTAGTGATGGAGAAGAAGGAAAGTACTGAAATTGTTTACATCTATTATACCATAATACAATATGAATATGGTGAATAAATATACTATCGAGACTCATTAGATAATTTGAAATATTTCAAATGTATATGGAATATGTGTCATTAAGTAACAGTCTTTTAACTTAGTTTCTTGGTGAAGAAGTAACCTAAAATTTGGTGATAGAGAAGAAGAAAATACTGAAATTGTTTACATCTATTATACCATAATACAATATAAATATGGTGAATAAATATACTATCGAGACTCATTAAATAATTTGAATTATTTCAAATGTATATGGAAAATGTGTCATTAAGTAATAGTCTTTTAACTTAGTTTCTTAGTGATGAAGTAACCTAAAATTTGGTGATAGAGAAGAAGAAAATACATAAATTGTTTACATCTATTATACCATAATACAATATGAATATGGTGAATAAATATACTATCGAGACTCATTATATAATATGAATTATTTCCAATGTATATAGAATATGTGCCATCAATTAATAGTCTTTTAACTTAGTTTCTTAGTGATGAAGTAACATAAAATTTGGAGATGGAGAAGAAGAAAATACTGAAATTGTTTACATCTATTATACCATAATACAATATGAATATGGTGAATAAATATACTATCGAGACTCATTGTATAATTTGAATTATTTCCAATGTATATAGAATATGTGCCATCAATTAATAGTCTTTTAACTTAGTTTCTTAGTGATGAAGTAACATAAAATTTGGAGATGGAGAAGAAGAAAATACTGAAATTGTTTACATCTATTATACCATAATACAATATGAATATGGTGAATAAATATACTATCGAGACTCATTATATAATTTGAATTATTTCTAATGTATATGGAATATGTGTCACTAATTAATAGTCTTTTAACTTAGTTTGTTGGTGATGAAGTAACCTAAAATTTGGTGATGCAGAAGAAGAAAATACTGAAATTGTTTACATCTATTATACCATAATACAATATGAATATGGTGAATAAATATACTATTGAGACTCATTATATTATTTGAATTATTTCTAATGTATATGGAATATGTGTCACTAATTAATAGTCTTTTAACTTAGTTTTTTGGTGAACAAGTAACCTAAAATTTAGTGATGGAGAAGAAGGAAAGTACTGAAATTGTTTACATCTATTATACCATAATACAATATGAATATGGTGAATAAATATACTATCGAGACTCATTAGATAATTTGAATTATTTCAAATGTATATGGAATATGTGTCATTAAGTAATAGTCTTTTAACTTAGTTTCTTGGTGAAGAAGTAACCTAAATTTTGTTGATAGAGAAGAAGAAAATACTGAAATTGTTTACATCTATTATACCATAATACAATATAAATATGGTGAATAAATATACTATCGAGACTCATTAAATAATTTGAATTATTTCAAATGTATATGGAAAATGTGTCATTAAGTAATAGTCTCTTAACTTAGTTTCTTAGTGATGAAGTAACCTAAAATTTGGTGATAGAGAAGAAGAAAATACATAAATTGTTTACATCTATTATACCATAATACAATATGAATATGGTGTATAAATATACTATCGAGACTCATTATATAATATGAATTATTTCCAATGTATATAGAATATGTGTCATTAATTAATAGTCTTTTAACTTATTTTCTTGGTGAAGAAGTAACTTTAAATTTGGTGATGGAGAAGAAGAAAAATATTGAAATTGTTTACATCTATTATACCATAATACAATATGAATATGGTGAATAAATATACTATCGAGACTCATTATATAATTTGAATTATTTCCAATGTATATAGAATATGTGCCATCAATTAATAGTCTTTTAACTTACTTTCTGAGTGATGAAGTAACATAAAATTTGGAGATGGAGAAGAAGAAAATACTAAAATTGTTTACATCTATTATACCATAATACAATATGAATATGGTGAATAAATATACTATTGAGATTCATTATATAATTTGAATTATTTCTAATGTATATGGAATATGTGTCACTAATTAATAGTCTTTTAACTTAGTTTGTTGGTGATGAAGTAACCTAAAATTTGGTGATGCAGAAGAAGAAAATACTGAAATTGTTTACATCTATTATACCATAATACAATATGAATATGGTGAATAAATATACTATTGAGACTCATTATATTATTTGAATTATTTCTAATGTATATGGAATATGTGTCACTAATTAATAGTCTTTTAACTTAGTTTTTTGGTGAACAAGTAACCTAAAATTTAGTGATGGAGAAGAAGGAAAGTACTGAAATTGTTTACATCTATTATACCATAATACAATATGAATATGGTGAATAAATATACTATCGAGACTGATTAGATAATTTGAATTATTTCAAATGTATATGGAATATGTGTCATTAAGTAACAGTCTTTTAACTTAGTTTCTTGGTGAAGAAGTAACCTAAAATTTGGTGATAGAGAAGAAGAAAATACTGAAATTGTTTACATCTATTATACCATAATACAATATAAATATGGTGAATAAATATACTATCGAGACTCATTAAATAATTTGAATTATTTCAAATGTATATGGAAAATGTGTCATTAAGTAATAGTCTTTTAACTTAGTTTCTTAGTGATGAAGTAACCTAAAATTTGGTGATAGAGAAGAAGAAAATACATAAATTGTTTACATCTATTATACCATAATACAATATGAATATGGTGAATAAATATACTATCGAGACTCATTATATAATATGAATTATTTCCAATGTATATAGAATATGTGCCATCAATTAATAGTCTTTTAACTTAGTTTCTTAGTGATGAAGTAACATAAAATTTGGAGATGGAGAAGAAGAAAATACTGAAATTGTTTACATCTATTATACCATAATACAATATGAATATGGTGAATAAATATACTATCGAGACTCATTGTATAATTTGAATTATTTCCAATGTATATAGAATATGTGCCATCAATTAATAGTCTTTTAACTTAGTTTCTTAGTGATGAAGTAACATAAAATTTGGAGATGGAGAAGAAGAAAATACTGAAATTGTTTACATCTATTATACCATAATACAATATGAATATGGTGAATAAATATACTATCGAGACTCATTATATAATTTGAATTATTTCTAATGTATATGGAATATGTGTCACTAATTAATAGTCTTTTAACTTAGTTTGTTGGTGATGAAGTAACCTAAAATTTGGTGATGCAGAAGAAGAAAATACTGAAATTGTTTACATCTATTATACCATAATACAATATGAATATGGTGAATAAATATACTATTGAGACTCATTATATTATTTGAATTATTTCTAATGTATATGGAATATGTGTCACTAATTAATAGTCTTTTAACTTAGTTTTTTGGTGAACAAGTAACCTAAAATTTAGTGATGGAGAAGAAGGAAAGTACTGAAATTGTTTACATCTATTATACCATAATACAATATGAATATGGTGAATAAATATACTATCGAGACTCATTAGATAATTTGAATTATTTCAAATGTATATGGAATATGTGTCATTAAGTAATAGTCTTTTAACTTAGTTTCTTGGTGAAGAAGTAACCTAAATTTTGTTGATAGAGAAGAAGAAAATACTGAAATTGTTTACATCTATTATACCATAATACAATATAAATATGGTGAATAAATATACTATTGAGACTCATTATATAATTTGAATTATTTCTAATGTATATGTAATATGTGTCACTAACTAATAGTCTTTTAACTTAGTTTTTTGGTGAACAAGTAACCTAAAATTTAGTGATGGAGAAGAAGGAAAGTACTGAAATTGTTTACATCTATTATACCATAATACAATATGAATATGGTGAATAATTATACTATCGAGACTGATTAGATAATTTGAATTATTTCAAATGTATATCGAATATGTGTCATTAAGTAACAGTCTTTTAACTTAGTTTCTTGGTGAAGAAGTAACCTAAAATTTGGTGATAGAGAAGATTAAAATACTGAAATTGTTTACATCTATTATACCATAAAACAATATGAATATGGTGAATAAATATACTATCGTGATTCATTATATAATTTGAATTATTTCCAATGTATATAGAATATGTGCCATCAATTAATAGTCTTTTAACTTAGTTTCTTAGTGATGAAGTAACATAAAATTTGGAGATGGAGAAGAAGAAAATACTGAAATTGTTTACATCTATTATACCATAATACAATATGAATATGGTGAATAAATATACTATTGAGACTCATTATATAATTTGAATTATTTATAATGTATATGAAATATGTGTCATTAATTAATAGTCTTTTAACTTAGTTTGTTGGTGATGAAGTAACCTAAAATTTGGTGATGCAGAAGAAGAAAATACTGAAAATTTTTACATCTATTATACCATAATACAATAAGAATATAGTGAATAAATATACTATTGAGACTCATTATATAATTTGAATTATTTCTAATGTATATGTAATATGTGTCACTAATTAATAGTCTTTTAACTAAGTTTTTTGGTGAACAAGTAACCTAAAATTTAGTGATGGAGAAGAAGGAAAGTACTGAAATTGTTTACATCTATTATACCATAATACAATATGAATATGGTGAATAAATATACTATCGAGACTGATTAGATAATTTGAATTATTTCAAATGTATATGGATTATGTGTCATTAAGTAACAATCTTTTAACTTAGTTTCTTGGTGAAGAAGTAACCTAAAATTTGGTGATAGAGAAGAATAAAATACTGAAATTGTTTACATCTATTATACCATAATACAATATGAATATGGTGAATAAATATACTATCGAGATTCATTAAATAATTTGAATTATTTCAAATGTATATGGAAAATGTGTCATTAAGTAATAGTCTTTTAACTTAATTTCTTAGTGATAAAGTAACCTAAAATTTGGTGATGGAGAAGAAGAAAATACATAAATTGTTTACATCTATTATACCATAATACAATATGAATATGGTGTATAAATATACTATCAAGACTCATTATATAATATGAATTATTTCCAATGTATATAGAATATGTGTCATTAATTGATAGTCTTTTAACTTATTTTCTTGGTGAAGAAGTAACTTTAAATTTGGTGATGGAGAAGAAGAAAAATATTGAAATTGTTTACATCTATTATACCATAATACAATATGAATATGGTGTATAAATATACTATCGAGACTCATTAGATAATTTGAATTATTTCAAATGTATATGGAAAATGTGTCATTAAGTAATAGTCTTTTAACTTAGTTTCTTGGTGAAGAAGTAACCTAAAATTTGGTGATAGAGAAGAAGAAAATACTGAAATTGTTTACATCTATTATACCATAATACAATATAAATATGGTGAATAAATATACTATCGAGACTCATTAAATAATTTGAATTATTTCAAATGTATATGGAAAATGTGTCATTAAGTAATAGTCTTTTAACTTAGTTTCTTAGTGATGAAGTAACCTAAAATTTGGTGATAGAGAAGATGAAAATACATAAATTGTTTGCATCTATTATACCATAATACAATATGAATATGGTGTATAAATATATTATCGAGACTCATTATATAATATGAATTATTTCCAATGTATATAGAATATGTGTCATTAATTAATAGTCTTTTAACTTATTTTCTTGGTGAAGAAGTAACTTTAAATTTGGTGATGGAGAAGAAGAAAAATATTGAAATTGTTTACATCTATTATACCATAATACAATATGAATATGGTGAATAAATATACTATCGAGACTCATTATATAATTTGAATTATTTCCAATGTATATAGAATATGTGCCATCAATTAATAGTCTTTTAACTTAGTTTCTTAGTGATGAAGTAACATAAAATTTGGAGAAGGAGAAGAAGAAAATACTGAAATTGTTTACATCTATTATACCATAATACAATATGAATATGGTGAATAAATATACTATTGAGACTCATTATATAATTTGAATTATTTCTAATGTATATGGAAGATGTGTCACTAATTAATAGTCTTTTAACTTAGTTTGTTGGTGATGAAGTAACCTAAAATTTGGTGATGCAGAAGAAGAAAATACTGAAATTTTTTACATCTATTATACCATAATACAATAAGAATATGGTGAATAAATATACTATTGAGACTCATTATATAATTTGAATTATTTCTAATGTATATGTAATATGTGTCACTAATTAATAGTCTTTTAACTTAGTTTTTTGGTGAACAAGTAACCTAAAATTTAGTGATGGAGAAGAAGGAAAGTACTGAAATTGTTTACATCTATTATACCATAATACAATATGAATATGGTGAATAAATATACTATCGAGACTGATTAGATAATTTGAATTATTTCAAATGTATATGGAATATGTGTCATTAAGTAACAGTCTTTTAACTTAGTTTCTTGGTGAAGAAGTAACCTAAAATTTGGTGATAGAGAAGAAGAAAATACTGAAATTGTTTACATCTATTATACCATAATACAATATAAATATGGTGAATAAATATACTATCGAGACTCATTAAATAATTTGAATTATTTCAAATGTATATGGAAAATGTGTCATTAAGTAATAGTCTTTTAACTTAGTTTCTTAGTGATGAAGTAACCTAAAATTTGGTGATAGAGAAGATGAAAATACATAAATTGTTTACATCTATTATACCATAATACATTATGAATATGGTGTATAAATATACTATCGAGACTCATTATATAATATGAATTATTTCCAATGTATATAGAATATGTGTCATTAATTAATAGTCTTTTAACTTATTTTCTTGGTGAAGAAGTAACTTTAAATTTGGTGATGGAGAAGAAGAAAAATATTGAAATTGTTTACATCTATTATACCATAATACAATATGAATATGGTGAATAAATATACTATCGAGACTCATTATATAATTTGAATTATTTCCAATGTATATAGAATATGTGCCATCAATTAATAGTCTTTTAACTTACTTTCTTAGTGATGAAGTAACATAAAATTTGGAGATGGAGAAGAAGAAAATACTGAAATTGTTTACATCTATTATACCATAATACAATATGAATATGGTGAATAAATATACTATTGAGACTCATTATATAATTTGAATTATTTCTAATGTATATGGAATATGTGTCACTAATTAATAGTCTTTTAACTTAGTTTGTTGGTGATGAAGTAACCTAAAATTTGGTGATGCAGAAGAAGAAAATACTGAAATTGTTTACATCTATTATACCATAATACAATATGAATATGGTGAATAAATATACTATTGAGACTCATTATATTATTTGAATTATTTCTAATGTATATGGAATATGTGTCACTAATTAATAGTCTTTTAACTTAGTTTTTTGGTGAACAAGTAACCTAAAATTTAGTGATGGAGAAAAAGGAAAGTACTGAAATTGTTTACATCTATTATACCATAATACAATATGAATATGGTGAATAAATATACTATCGAGACTCATTAGATAATTTGAAATATTTCAAATGTATATGGAATATGTGTCATTAAGTAACAGTCTTTTAACTTAGTTTCTTGGTGAAGAAGTAACCTAAAATTTGGTGATAGAGAAGAAGAAAATACTAAAATTGTTTACATCTATTATACCATAATAAAATATGAATATGGTGAATAAATATACTATCGAGACTCATTAGATAATTTGAATTATTTTAAATGTATATGGAAAATGTGTCATTAAGTAATAGTCTTTTAACTTAGTTTCTTAGTGATGAAGTAACCTAAAATTTGGTAATTGAGAAGAAGAAAAATATTGAAATTGTTTAAATCTATTATACCATAATACAATATGAATATGGTTAATAAATATACTATCGAGACTCATTATATAATTTGAATTATTTCCAATGTATATAGAATATGTGTTATTAATTAATAGTCTTTTAACTTATTTTCTTGGTGAAGAAGTAACTTTAAATTTGGTGATGGAGAAGAAGAAAAATATTGATATTGTTTACATCTATTATACCATAATACAATATGAATATGGTGAATAAATATATTATCGAGACTCATTATATAATTTGAATTATTTCCAATGTATATAGAATATGTGCCATCAATTAATAGTCTTTTAACTTAGTTTCTTAGTGATGAAGTAACATAAAATTTGGAGATGGAGAAGAAGAAAATACTGAAACTGTTTACATCTATTATACCATAATACAATATTTATATGGTGAATAAATATACTATCTAGACTCATTATATAATTTGAATTATTACCAATATATATGAAATATGTGCCATCAATTAATAGTCTTTTAACTTAGTTTCTTAATGATGAAGTAACATAATATTTGGAGATGGAGAAGAAGAAAATACTGAAACTGTTTACATCTATTATACCATAATACAATATTAATATGGTGAATAAATATACTATCGAGACTCATTATATAATTTGAATTATTACCAATATATATGAAATATGTGTCATTAATTAATAGTCTTTTAACTTATTTTCTTGGCGAAGAAGTAACTTTAAATTTGGTGATGGAGAAGAAGAAAAATATTGAAATTGTTTACATCTATTATACCATAATATAATATGAATATGGTGAATAAATATACTATCGAGACACATTAGATAATTTGAATTATTTCAAATGTATATGGAAAATGTGTCATTAAGTAATAGTCTTTTAACTTAGTTTCTTGGTGATGAAGTAACCTAAAATTTGGTGATAGAGAAGAAGAAAAATATTGAAATTGTTTACATCTATTATACCATAATACAATATGAATATGGTGGATAAATATACTATCGAAACTCATTAGATAATTTGAATTATTTCAAATGTATATGGAATATGTGTCATTAAGTAATAATCTTTTAACTTAGTTTCTTAGTGATGAAGTAACCTAAGATTTGGTGATGGAGAATTAGAAAATATTGAAACTGTTTACATCTATTATACCATAATACAATATGAATATGGTGAATAAATATACTATAGAGACTCATTAGATGATTTGAATTGTTTCAAATGTATATGGAATATGTGTCATTAAGTAATAGTCTTTTAACTTAGTTTCTTAATGATGAAGTAACCTAAAATTTGGTGATGGAGAAGAAGAAAAATATTAAAATTGTTTACATCTATTATACCATAATACAATATGAATATGGTGAATAAATATACTATCGAGACTCATTAGATAATTTGAATTATTTCTAATGTATATGGAATATGTGTCATTAATTAATAGTCTTTTAACTTAGTTTCTTGTTGAAAAAGTAACCTAAAATTTGGTGATGGAAAAGAAGGAAAATACTGAAATTATTCACATCTATTATACCATAATTCAATATGAATATGGTGGATAAATATATTATAGAGACTCATTAGATAATTTGAATTATTTCAAATGTATATGGAATATGTGTCATAAATTAATAGTGTTTTAATTAGTTTCTTAGTGATGAAGTAAGCTAAATATTGGTGATGGAGAAGAAGAAAATACTGAAATTGCTTACATCTATTATACCACAATACAATATGAATATGGTCGATTAATATACTATCGAGACTCATTAGATAATTTGAATTATTTGAAATGTATATGGATTATGTGTCATTAAACACAAGTCTTTTAACTTAGTTTCTTAGTGATGAAGTAACCTAAAATTTAGTGATGGAGAAGAAGAAAAATATTGAAATTATTTACATTTATTATACAATAATACAATATAATATGGTGGATAAATATACTATCGAGACTCATTAGATAATTTGAATTATTTCAAATGTATATAGAATATGTGTTATCAATTAATAGTCTTTTTACTTAGTTTATTAGTGATGAAGTAACCTAAAATTTGGTAATGGAGAAAAAGAAAAATATTGAAATTGTTTAAATCTATTATACCATAATACAATATGAATATGGTGAATAAATATACTATCGAGACTCATTATATAATTTGAATTATTTCCAATGTATATAGAATATGTGCCATCAATTAATAGTCTTTTAACTTAGTTTCTTAGTGATGAAGTAACATAAAATTTGGAGATGGAGAAGAAGAAAATACTGAAATTGTTTACATCTATTATACCATAATACAATATGAATATGGTGAATAAATATACTATCGAGACTCATTATATAATTTGAATTATTACCAATATATATGGAATATGTGCCATTAATTAATAGTCTTTTAACTTAGTTTCTTGGTGATGAAGTAACCTAAAATTTGGTGATGGAGAAGAAGAAAAATATTGAAATTGTTTACATCTATTATACCATAATACAATATGAATATGGTGAATAAATATACTATCGAGACTCATTATATAATTTGAATTATTTCCAATGCATATAGAATATGTGTCATCAATTAATAGTCTTTTAACTTAGTTTCTTGGTGAAGAAGTAACCTAAAATTTGGTGATAGAGAAGAAGAAAATACAGAAATTGTTTACATCTATTATACCATAATACAATATGAATATGGTGAAAAAATATACTATCGAGACTAGTTATATAATTTGAATTATTTCCAAAGTATATGAAATATGTGTTATCAATTAATAGTCTTTTAACTTAGTTTCTTAGTGATAAAGTAACCTAAAATTTGGTGATGGAGAAGAAGGAAAATACTGAAATTGTTTACATCTATTATACCATAATACAATATGAATATGGTGGATAAATATTCTATCGAAACACATTAGATAATTTGAATTATTTAAAATGTATATGGAATATGTGTCATTAAGTAATAGTCTTTTAACTTAGTTTCTTAGTGATGAAGTAACCTAAGATTTGGTGATGGAGAATTAGATAATACTGAAACTGTTTACATCTATTATACCATAATACAATATGATTATGGTGAATAAATATACTATAGAGACTCATTAGATAATTTGAATTATTTTAAATGTATATGGAATATGTGTCATTAAGTAATAGTCTTTTAACTTAGTTTCTTAGTGATGATGTAACCTAAAATTTTGTGATAGAGAAGAAGAAAAATATTAAAATTGTTTACATCTATTATACCATAATACAATATGAATATGGTGAATAAATATACTATCGAGACTCATTAGATAATTTGAATTATTTCTAATGTATATGGAATATGTGTCATTAATTAATAGTCTTTTAACTTAGTTTCTTGGTGAAAAAGTAACCTAAAATTTGGTGATAGAGAAGAAGAAAAATATTGAAATTGTTTACATCTATTATACCATAATACAATATGAATATGGTGAACAAATATACTATCGAGACTCATTATATAATTTGAATTATTTCCAAAGTATATGAAATATGTGTTATCAATTAATAGTCTTTTAACTTAGTTTCTTAGTGATAAAGTAACCTAAAATTTGGTGATGGAGACGAATAAAATACCTAAATTGTTTACATCTATTATACCATAATACAATATGAATATGGTGAATAAATATACTATCGAGACTCATTAGATAATTTGAATTATTTCAAATGTATATGGAAAATGTGTCATTAAGTAATAGTCTTTTAACTTAGTTTCTTAGTGATGAAGTAACCTAAAATTTGGTGATGGAGAAGAAGAAAAATATTGAAATTGTTTACATCTATTATACCATAATACAATATGAATATGGTGGATAAATATACTATCGAAACTCATTAGATAATTTGAATTATTTCAAATGTATATAGAATATGTGTCATTAAGTAATAGTCTTTTAACTTAGTTTCTTGGTGAAGAAGTAACCTAAAATTTTGTGATGGAGAAGAAGGAAAATACTGAAATTATTTACATCTATTATACCATAATACAATATGAATATGGTGGATTAATATACTATCGAAACTCATTAGATAATTTGAATTATTTCAAATGCATATGGAATATGTGTCATTAAGTAATAGTCTTTTAACTTAGTTTCTTAGTGATGAAGTAACCTAAGATTTGGTGATGGAGAATTAGAAAATACTGAAACTGTTTACATCTATTATACCATAATACAATATGAATATGGTGAATAAATATACTATAGAGACTCATTAGATAATTTGAATTATTTCAAATGTATATGGAATATGTGTCATTAAGTAATTAAACATAAGTCTTTTAACTTAGTTTCTTAGTGATGAAGTAACCTAAAATTTGGTGATGGAGAAGAAAAAAAATATTAAAATTGTTTACATCTATTATACCATAATACAATATGAATATGGTGAATAAATGTACTATCGAGACTCATTAGATAATTTGAATTATTTCTAATGTATATGGAAAATGTGTCATTAATTAATAATCTTTTAACTTAGTTTCTTGTTAAAAAAGTAACCTAAAATTTGGTGATGGAAAACAAAGAAAATACTGAAATTATTCACATCTATTATACCATAATACAATATGAATATGGTGGATAAATATATTATAGAGACTCATTAGATAATTTGAATTATTTCAAATGTATATGAAATATGTGTCATAAATTAATAGTGTTTTAACTTAGTTTCTTAGTGATGAAGTAAGCTAAATTTTGGTGATGGAGAAGAACAAAATACGGAAATTGTTTACATCTGTTATACCATAATACAATATGAATATGGTCGATAAATATACTATCGAGACTCATTAGATAATTTGAATTATTTGAAATGTATATGGATTATGTGTCATTAAACACAAGTCTTTTAACTTAGTTTCTTAATGATGAAGTAACCTAAAATTTGGTGATGGAGAAGAAGAAAAATATTGAAATTATTTACATTTATTATACAATAATACAATATAATATGGTGGATAAATATACTATCGAGACTCATTAGATAATTTGAATTATTTCAAATGTATATAGAATATGTGTCATCAATTAATAGTCTTTTAACATTGTTTATTAGTGATGAAGTAACCTAAAATTTGGTAATGGAGAAGAAAAAAAATATTGAAATTGTTTAAATCTATTATACCATAATACAATATGAATATGGTGAATAAATATACTATCGAGACTCATTATATAATTTGAATTATTTCCAATGTATATAGAATATGTGTCATTAATTAATAGTCTTTTAACTTAGTTTCTTGGTGAAGAAGTAACTTTAAATTTGGTGATGGAGAAGAAGAAAAATATTGAAATTGTTTACATCTATTATACCATAATATAATATGAATATGGTGAATAAATATACTATCGAGACTCATTATATTATTTGAATTATTTCCAATGTATATAGAATATGTGCCATCAAGTAATAGTCTTTTAACTTAGTTTCTTAGTGATGAAGTAACATAAAATTTGGAGATGGAGAAGAAGAAAATACTGAAATTGTTTACATCTATTATACCATAATACAATATGAATATGGTGAATAAATATACTATCGAGACTCATTATATAATTTGAATTATTACCAATATATATGGAATATGTGCCATTAATTAATAGTATTTTAACTTAGTTTCTTGGTGATGAAGTAACCTAAAATTTGGTGATGGAGAAGAAGAAAAATATTGAAATTATTTATATCTATTATACCATAATACAATATGAATATGGTGAATAAATATACTATCAAGACTCATTATATAATTTGAATTATTTCCAATGTATATAGAATATATGCCATCAATTAATAGTCTTTTAACTTAGTTTCTTAGTGATGAAGTAACATAAAATTTGGAGATGAAGAAGAAGAAAATACTGAAATTGTTTACATCTATTATACCATAATACAATATGAATATGGTGAATAAATATACTATCGAGATTCATTAGATAATTTGAATTATTTCAAATGTATATGGAAAATGTGTCATTAAGTAATAGTCTTTTAACTTAGTTTCTTAGTGATGAAGTAACCTAAAATTTGGTAATGGAGAAGAAGAAAAATATTGAAATTGTTTAAACCTATTATCCCATAATACAATATGAATATGGTGAATAAATATACTATCGAGACTCATTATATAATTTGAATTATTTCCAATGTATATAGAATATGTGCCATCAATTAATAGTCTTTTAACTTAGTTCCATGGTGATGACGTAACATAAAATTTGGAGATGGAGAAGAAGAAAATACTGATATTGTTTACATCTATTATACCATAATACAATATGAATATGGTGAATAAATATACTATCGGTTCTCATTATATAATTTGAATTATTTCTAATGTATATGTAATATGTGTCATTAATTAATAGTCTTTTAACTTAGTTTCTTGTTGAAAAGTAACCAAAAATTTAGTGATGGAGAAGAAGAAAAATATTGAAATTGTTTACATCTATTATACCATAATACAATATGAATATGATGAATAAATATACTATCGAGACTCATTATATAATTTGAATTATTTCCAATGCATATAGAATATGTGTCATCAATTAATAGTCTTTTAACTTAGTTTCTTGGTGAAAAAGTAACCTAAAATTTGGTGATAGAGAAGAAGAAAATACGGAAATTGTTTACATCTATTATACAATAATACAATATGAATATGGTGAATAAATATACTATCGAGACTCATTATATAATTTGAATTATTATCAATATATATGGGATATGTGCCATTAATTAATAGTCTTTTAACTCAGTTTCTTGGTGAAGAAGTAACCTAAAATTTGGTGATAGAGAAGAAGAAAATACTGATATTGTTTACATCTATTATACCATAATACAATATGAATATGGTGAACAAATATACTATCGAGTCTCATTATATAATTTGAATTATTTCCAAAGTATATGAAATATGTGTTATCAATTAATAGTCTTTTAACTTAGTTTCTTAGTGATAAAGTAACTTAAAATTTGGTGATGGAGAAGAATAAAATACTGAAATTGTTTACATCTATTATACCATAATAAAATATGAATATGGTGAATACATTTACTATCGAGACTCATTATATAATTTGAATTATTTCAAATGTATATGGAATATGTGCCATTAAGTAATAGTCTTTTAACTTAGTTTCTTGGTGATGAAGTAACCTAAAATTTGGTGATGGAGAAGAAGAAAAATATTGAAATTGTTTACATCTATTATACCATAATACAATATGAATATGGTGAACAAATATACTATCGAGACTCATTATATAATTTGAATTATTTCCAAAGTATATGAAATATGTGTTATCAATTAATAGTCTTTTAACTTAGTTTCTTAGTGATAAAGTAACCTAAAATTTGGTGATGGAGACGAATAAAATACTGAAATTGTTTACATCTATTATACCATAATAAAATATGAATATGGTGAATAAATATACTATCGAGACTCATTAGATAATTTGAATTATTTCAAATGTATATGGAAAATGTGTCATTAAGTAATAGTCTTTTAACTTAGTTTCTTAGTGATGAAGTAACCTAAAATTTGGTAATTGAGAAGAAGAAAAATATTGAAATTGTTTAAACCTATTATCCCATAATACAATATGAATATGGTTAAAAAATATACTATCGAGACTCATTATATAATTTGAATTATTTCCAATGTATATAGAATATGTGTTATTAATTAATAGTCTTTTAACTTATTTTCTTGGTGAAGAAGTAACTTTAAATTTGGTGATGGAGAAGAAGAAAAATATTGATATTGTTTACATCTATTATACCATAATACAATATGAATATGGTGAATAAATATATTATCGAGACTCATTATATAATTTGAATTATTTCCAATGTATATAGAATATGTGCCATCAATTAATAGTCTTTTAACTTAGTTTCTTAGTGATGAAGTAACATAAAATTTGGAGATGGAGAAGAAGAAAATACTGAAACTGTTTACATCTATTATACCATAATACAATATTTATATGGTGAATAAATATACTATCTAGACTCATTATATAATTTGAATTATTACCAATATATATGAAATATGTGCCATCAATTAATAGTCTTTTAACTTAGTTTCTTAATGATGAAGTAACATAATATTTGGAGATGGAGAAGAAGAAAATACTGAAACTGTTTACATCTATTATACCATAATACAATATGAATATGGTGAATAAATATACTATCGAGACTCATTATATAATTTGAATTATTACCAATATATATGAAATATGTGTCATTAATTAATAGTCTTTTAACTTATTTTCTTGGCGAAGAAGTAACTTTAAATTTGGTGATGGAGAAGAAGAAAAATATTGAAACTGTTTACATCTATTATACCATAATACAATATGAATATGGTGAATAAATATACTATCGAGACTCATTATATAATTTGAATTATTTCCATAATACAATATTGAGACACATTAGATAATTTGAATTATTTCAAATGTATATGGAAAATGTGTCATTAAGTAATAGTCTTTTAACTTAGTTTCTTGGTGATGAAGTAACCTAAAATTTGGTGATAGAGAAGAAGAAAAATATTGAAATTGTTTACATCTATTATACCATAATACAATATGAATATGGTGAATAAATATACTATCGAGACTCATTAGATAATTTGAATTATTTCTAATGTATATGGAATATGTGTCATAAATTAATAGTGTTTTAATTAGTTTCTTAGTGATGAAGTAAGCTAAATATTGGTGATGGAGAAGAAGAAAATACTGAAATTGTTTACATCTATTATACCACAATACAATATGAATATGGTCGATTAATATACTATCGAGACTCATTAGATAATTTGAATTATTTGAAATGTATATGGATTATGTGTCATTAAACACATGTCTTTTAACTTAGTTTCTTAGTGATGAAGTAACCTAAAATTTAGTGATGGAGAAGAAGAAAAATATTGAAATTATTTACATTTATTATACAATAATACAATATAATATGGTGGATAAATATACTATCGAGACTCATTAGATAATTTGAATTATTTCAAATGTATATAGAATATGTGTTATCAATTAATAGTCTTTTTACTTAGTTTATTAGTGATGAAGTAACCTAAAATTTGGTAATGGAGAAAAAGAAAAATATTGAAATTGTTTAAATCTATTATACCATAATACAATATGAATATGGTGAATAAATATACTATCGAGACTCATTATATAATTTGAATTATTTCCAATGTATATAGAATATGTGCCATCAATTAATAGTCTTTTAACTTAGTTTCTTAGTGATGAAGTAACATAAAATTTGGAGATGGAGAAGAAGAAAATACTGAAATTGTTTACATCTATTATACCATAATACAATATGAATATGGTGAATAAATATACTATCGAGACTCATTATATAATTTGAATTATTACCAATATATATGGAATATGTGCCATTAATTAATAGTCTTTTAACTTAGTTTCTTGGTGATGAAGTAACCTAAAATTTGGTGATGGAGAAGAAGAAAAATATTGAAATTGTTTACATCTATTATACCATAATACAATATGAATATGGTGAATAAATATACTATCGAGACTCATTATATAATTTGAATTATTTCCAATGTATATGGAATATGTGTCATTAAGTAATAGTCTTTTAACTTAGTTTCTTGGTGAAGAAGTAACCTAAAATTTTGTGATGGAGAAGAAGGAAAATACTGAAATTATTTACATCTATTATACCATAATACAATATGAATATGGTGGATTAATATACTATCGAAACTCATTAGATAATTTGAATTATTTCAAATGCATATGGAATATGTGTCATTAAGTAATAGTCTTTTAACTTAGTTTCTTAGTGATGAAGTAACCTAAGATTTGGTGATGGAGAATTAGAAAATACTGAAACTGTTTACATCTATTATACCATAATACAATATGAATATGGTGAATAAATATACTATAGAGACTCATTAGATAATTTGAATTATTTCAAATGTATATGGAATATGTGTCATTAAGTAATTAAACATAAGTCTTTTAACTTAGTTTCTTAGTGATGAAGTAACCTAAAATTTGGTGATGGAGAAGAAAAAAAATATTAAAATTGTTTACATCTATTATACCATAATACAATATGAATATGGTGAATAAATGTACTATCGAGACTCATTAGATAATTTGAATTATTTCTAATGTATATGGAAAATGTGTCATTAATTAATAATCTTTTAACTTAGTTTCTTGTTAAAAAAGTAACCTAAAATTTGGTGATGGAAAACAAAGAAAATACTGAAATTATTCACATCTATTATACCATAATACAATATGAATATGGTGGATAAATATATTATAGAGACTCATTAGATAATTTGAATTATTTCAAATGTATATGAAATATGTGTCATAAATTAATAGTGTTTTAACTTAGTTTCTTAGTGATGAAGTAAGCTAAATTTTGGTGATGGAGAAGAACAAAATACGGAAATTGTTTACATCTGTTATACCATAATACAATATGAATATGGTCGATAAATATACTATCGAGACTCATTAGATAATTTGAATTATTTGAAATGTATATGGATTATGTGTCATTAAACACAAGTCTTTTAACTTAGTTTCTTAGTGATGAAGTAACCTAAAATTTGGTGATGAAGAAGAAGAAAAATATTGAAATTATTTACATTTATTATACAATAATACAATATAATATGGTGGATAAATATACTATCGAGACTCATTAGATAATTTGAATTATTTCAAATGTATATAGAATATGTGTCATCAATTAATAGTCTTTTAACATTGTTTATTAGTGATGAAGTAACCTAAAATTTGGTAATGGAGAAGAAAAAAAATATTGAAATTGTTTAAATCTATTATACCATAATACAATATGAATATGGTGAATAAATATACTATCGAGACTCATTATATAATTTGAATTATTTCCAATGTATATAGAATATGTGTCATTAATTAATAGTCTTTTAACTTAGTTTCTTGGTGAAGAAGTAACTTTAAATTTGGTGATGGAGAAGAAGAAAAATATTGAAATTGTTTACATCTATTATACCATAATATAATATGAATATGGTGAATAAATATACTATCGAGACTCATTATATAATTTGAATTATTTCCAATGTATATAGAATATGTGCCATCAATTAATAGTCTTTTAACTTAGTTTCTTAGTGATGAAGTAACATAAAATTTGGAGATGGAGAAGAAGAAAATACTGAAATTGTTTACATCTATTATACCATAATACAATATGAATATGGTGAATAAATATACTATCGAGACTCATTATATAATTTGAATTATTACCAATATATATGGAATATGTGCCATTAATTAATAGTATTTTAACTTAGTTTCTTGGTGATAAAGTAACCTAAAATTTGGTGATGGAGAAGAAGAAAAATATTGAAATTATTTATATCTATTATACCATAATACAATATGAATATGGTGAATAAATATACTATCGAGACTCATTATATAATTTGAATTATTTCCAATGTATATAGAATATATGCCATCAATTAATAGTCTTTTAACTTAGTTTCTTAGTGATGAAGTAACATAAAATTTGGAGATGAAGAAGAAGAAAATACTGAAATTGTTTACATCTATTATACCATAATACAATATGAATATGGTGAATAAATATACTATCGAGAATCATTAGATAATTTGAATTATTTCAAATGTATATGGAAAATGTGTCATTAAGTAATAGTCTTTTAACTTAGTTTCTTAGTGATGAAGTAACCTAAAATTTGGTAATGGAGAAGAAGAAAAATATTGAAATTGTTTAAACCTATTATCCCATAATACAATATGAATATGGTTAATAAATATACTATCGAGACTCATTATATAATTTGAATTATTTCCAATGTATATAGAATATGTGCCATCAATTAATAGTCTTTTAACTTAGTTCCATGGTGATGACGTAACATAAAATTTGGAGATGGAGAAGAAGAAAATACTGATATTGTTTACATCTATTATACCATAATACAATATGAATATGGTGAATAAATATACTATCGAGACTCATTATATAATTTGAATTATTTCAAATGTATATAGAATATGTGTCATCAATTAATAGTCTTTTAACTTAGTTTCTTAGTGATGAAGTAACCTAAAATTTGGTGATGGAGAAGAAGAAAATACAGAAATTGTTTACATCTATTATACCATAATACAATATGAATATGGTGAATAAATATACTATCGGTTCTCATTATATAATTTGAATTATTTCTAATGTATATGTAATATGTGTCATTAATTAATAGTCTTTTAACTTAGTTTCTTGTTGAAACGTAACCAAAAATTTAGTGATGGAGAAGAAGAAAAATATTGAAATTGTTTACATCTATTATACCATAATACAATATGAATATGATGAATAAATATACTATCGGGACTCATTATATAATTTGAATTATTTCCAATGCATATAGAATATGTGTCATCAATTAATAGTCTTTTAACTTAGTTTCTTGGTGAAAAAGTAACCTAAAATTTGGTGATAGAGAAGAAGAAAATACGGAAATTGTTTACATCTATTATACAATAATACAATATGAATATGGTGAATAAATATACTATCGAGACTCATTATATAATTTGAATTATTATCAATATATATGGGATATGTGCCATTAATTAATAGTCTTTTAACTCAGTTTCTTGGTGAAGAAGTAACCTAAAATTTGGTGATAGAGAAGAAGAAAATACTGATATTGTTTACATCTATTATACCATAATACAATATGAATATGGTGAACAAATATACTATCGAGTCTCATTATATAATTTGAATTATTTCCAAAGTATATGAAATATGTGTTATCAATTAATAGTCTTTTAACTTAGTTTCTTAGTGATAAAGTAACTTAAAATTTGGTGATGGAGAAGAATAAAATACTGAAATTGTTTACATCTATTATACCATAATAAAATATGAATATGGTGAATACATATACTATCGAGACTCATTATATAATTTGAATTATTTCAAATGTATATGGAATATGTGCCATTAAGTAATAGTCTTTTAACTTAGTTTCTTGGTGATGAAGTAACCTAAAATTTGGTGATGGAGAAGAAGAAAAATATTGAAATTGTTTACATCTATTATACCATAATACAATATGAATATGGTGAACAAATATACTATCGAGACTCATTATATAATTTGAATTATTTCCAAAGTATATGAAATATGTGTTATCAATTAATAGTCTTTTAACTTAGTTTCTTAGTGATAAAGTAACCTAAAATTTGGTGATGGAGACGAATAAAATACTGAAATTGTTTACATCTATTATACCATAATAAAATATGAATATGGTGAATAAATATACTATCGAGACTCATTAGATAATTTGAATTATTTCAAATGTATATGGAAAATGTGTCATTAAGTAATAGTCTTTTAACTTAGTTTCTTAGTGATGAAGTAACCTAAAATTTGGTAATTGAGAAGAAGAAAAATATTGAAATTGTTTAAATCTATTATACCATAATACAATATGAATATGGTTAAAAAATATACTATCGAGACTCATTATATAATTTGAATTATTTCCAATGTATATAGAATATGTGTTATTAATTAATAGTCTTTTAACTTATTTTCTTGGTGAAGAAGTAACTTTAAATTTGGTGATGGAGAAGAAGAAAAATATTGATATTGTTTACATCTATTATACCATAATACAATATGAATATGGTGAATAAATATATTATCGAGACTCATTATATAATTTGAATTATTTCCAATGTATATAGAATATGTGCCATCAATTAATAGTCTTTTAACTTAGTTTCTTAGTGATGAAGTAACATAAAATTTGGAGATGGAGAAGAAGAAAATACTGAAACTGTTTACATCTATTATACCATAATACAATATTTATATGGTGAATAAATATACTATCTAGACTCATTATATAATTTGAATTATTACCAATATATATGAAATATGTGCCATCAATTAATAGTCTTTTAACTTAGTTTCTTAATGATGAAGTAACATAATATTTGGAGATGGAGAAGAAGAAAATACTGAAACTGTTTACATCTATTATACCATAATACAATATGAATATGGTGAATAAATATACTATCGAGACTCATTATATAATTTGAATTATTACCAATATATATGAAATATGTGTCATTAATTAATAGTCTTTTAACTTATTTTCTTGGCGAAGAAGTAACTTTAAATTTGGTGATGGAGAAGAAGAAAAATATTGAAACTGTTTACATCTATTATACCATAATACAATATGAATATGGTGAATAAATATACTATCGAGACTCATTATATAATTTGAATTATTTCCATAATACAATATTGAGACACATTAGATAATTTGAATTATTTCAAATGTATATGGAAAATGTGTCATTAAGTAATAGTCTTTTAACTTAGTTTCTTGGTCATGAAGTAACCTAAAATTTGGTGATAGAGAAGAAGAAAAATATTGAAATTGTTTACATCTATTATACCATAATACAATATGAATATGGTGAATAAATATACTATCGAGACTCATTAGATAATTTGAATTATTTCTAATGTATATGGAATATGTATCATAAATTAATAGTGTTTTAATTAGTTTCTTAGTGATGAAGTAAGCTAAATATTGGTGATGGAGAAGAAGAAAATACTGAAATTGTTTACATCTATTATACCACAATACAATATGAATATGGTCGATTAATATACTATCGAGACTCATTAGATAATTTGAATTATTTGAAATGTATATGGATTATGTGTCATTAAACAAAAGTCTTTTAACTTAGTTTCTTAGTGATGAAGTAACCTAAAATTTAGTGATGGAGAAGAAGAAAAATATTGAAATTATTTACATTTATTATACAATAATACAATATAATATGGTGGATAAATATACTATCGAGACTCATTAGATAATTTGAATTATTTCAAATGTATATAGAATATGTGTTATCAATTTATAGTCTTTTTACTTAGTTTATTAGTGATGAAGTAACCTAAAATTTGGTAATGGAGAAAAAGAAAAATATTGAAATTGTTTAAATCTATTATACCATAATACAATATGAATATGGTGAATAAATATACTATCGAGACTCATTATATAATTTGAATTATTTCCAATGTATATAGAATATGTGCCATCAATTAATAGTCTTTTAACTTAGTTTCTTAGTGATGAAGTAACATAAAATTTGGAGATGGAGAAGAAGAAAATACTGAAATTGTTTACATCTATTATACCATAATACAATATGAATATGGTGAATAAATATACTATCGAGACTCATTATATAATTTGAATTATTACCAATATATATGGAATATGTGCCATTAATTAATAGTCTTTTAACTTAGTTTCTTGGTGATGAAGTAACCTAAAATTTGGTGATGGAGAAGAAGAAAAATATTGAAATTGTTTACATCTATTATACCATAATACAATATGAATATGGTGAATAAATATACTATCGAGACTCATTATATAATTTGAATTATTTCCAATGCATATAGAATATGTGTCATCAATTAATAGTCTTTTAACTTAGTTTCTTGGTGAAGAAGTAACCTAAAATTTGGTGATAGAGAAGAAGAAAATACAGAAATTGTTTACATCTATTATACCATAATACAATATGAATATGGTGAAAAAATATACTATCGAGACTAGTTATATAATTTGAATTATTTCCAAAGTATATGAAATATGTGTTATCAATTAATAGTCTTTTAACTTAGTTTCTTAGTGATAAAGTAACCTAAAATTTGGTGATGGAGAAGAATAAAATACTGAAATTGTTTACATCTATTATACCATTATACAATATGAATATGGTGAATAAATATACTATCGAGACTCATTATATAATTTGAATTATTTCAAATGTATATGGAATATGTGTCATTAAGTAATAGTCTTTTAACTCAGTTTCTTGGTGATGAAGTAACCTAAAATTTGGTGATGGAGAAGAAGAAAAATATTGAAATTCTTTACATCTATTATACCATAATACAATATGAATATGGTGAACAAATATACTATCGAGACTCATTATATAATTTGAATTATTTCCAAAGTATATGAAATATGTGTTATGAATTAATAGTCTTTTAACTTAGTTTTTTAGTGATAAAGTAACCTAAAATTTGGTGATGGAGACGAATAAAATACTGAAATTGTTTACATCTATTATACCATAATACAATATGAATATGGTGAATAAATATACTATCGAGACTCATTAGATAATTTGAATTATTTCAAATGTATATGGAAAATGTGTCATTAAGTAACAGTCTTTTAACTTAGATTCTTAGTGATGAAGTAACCTAAAATTTGGTAATGGAGAAGAAGAAAAATATTGAAATTGTTTAAATATATTATACCATAATACAATATGATTATGGTGAATAAATATACTATCGAGACTCATTATATAATTTGAATTATTTCCAATGTTTATAGAATATGTGTCATTAATTAATAGTCTTTTAACTTATTTTCTTGGTGAAGAAGTAACTTTAAATTTGGTGATGGTGAAGAAGAAAAATATTGAAATTGTTTACATCTATTATACCATAATACAATATGAATATGGTGAATAAATATATTATCGAGACTCATTATATAATTTGAATTATTTCCAATGTATATAGAATATGTGCCATCAATTAATAGTCTTTTAACTTAGTTTCTTAGTGATGAAGTAACATAAAATTTGGAGATGGAGAAGAAGAAAATACTGAAACTGTTTACATCTATTATACCATAATACAATATGAATATGGTGAATAAATATACTATCGAGACTCATTATATAATTTGAATTATTACCAATATATATGAAATATGTGTCATTAATTAATAGTCTTTTAACTTAATTTCTTGGTGAAGAAGTAACTTTAAATTTGGTGATGGAGAAGAAGAAAAATATTGAAATTGTTTACATCTATTATACCATAATACAATATGAATATGGTGAATAAATATACTATCGAAACTCATTAGATAATTTGAATTATTTAAAATGTAGATGGAAAATGTGTCATTAAGTAATAGTCTTTTAACTTAGTTTCTTAGTGATGAAGTAACCTAAAATTTGGTGATGGAGAAGAAGGAAAATATTGAAATTGTTTACATCTATTATACTATAATACAATATGAATATGGTGGATAAATATACTATCGAAACTCATTAGATAATTTGAATTATTTCAAATGTATATGGAATATGTGTCATTAAGTAATAGTCTTTTAACTTAGTTTCTTAGTGATGAAGTAACCTAAGATTTGGTGATGGAGAATTAGAAAATACTGAAACTGTTTACATCTATTATACCATAATATAATATGAATATGGTGAATAAATATACTATAGAGACTCATTAGATAATTTGAATTATTTCAAATGTATATGGAATATGTGTCATTAATTAATAGTCTTTTAACTTAGTTTCTTGTTGAAAAAGTAACCTAAAATTTGGTGATGGAAAAGAAGGAAAATACTGAAATTATTCACATATATAAAACCATAATTCAATATGAATATGGTGGATAAATATATTATAGAGACTCATTAGATAATTTAAATTATTTCAAATGTATATGGAATATGTGTCAAAAATTAATAGTGTTTTAACTTAGTTTCTTAGTGATGAAGTAAGCTAAATTTTGGTGATGGAGAAGAAGAAAATACTGAAATTATTTACATATATTATACCATAATACAATATGAATATGGTCGATAAATATACTATCGAGACTCATTAGATAATTTTAATTATTTGAAATGTATATGGATTATGTGTCATTAAACACAAGTCTTTTAACTTAGTTTCTTAGTAATGAAGTAACCTAAAATTTGGTGATGGAGAAGAAGAAAAATATTGAAATTATTTACATTTATTATACAATAATACAATATAATATGGTGGATAAATATACTATCGCGATTCCTAAGATAATTTGAATTATTTCAAATGTATATAGAATATGTGTCATCAATTAATAGTCTTTTAACTTAGTTTATTAGTGATGAAGTAACCTAAAATTTGGTAATGGAGAAGAAGAAAAATATTGAAATTGTTTAAATCTATTATACCATAATACAATATGAATATGGTGAATAAATATACTATCGAGACTCATTATATAATTTGAATTATTTCCAATGTATATAGAATATGTGTCATTAATTAATAGTCTTTTAACTTAGTTTCTTGGTGAAGAAGTAACTTTAAATTTGGTGATGGAGAAGAAGAAAAATATTGAAATTGTTTACATCTATTATACCATAATACAATATGAATATGGTGAATAAATATACTATCGAGACTCATTATATAATTTGTATTATTTCCAATGTATATAGAATATGTGCCATCAATTAATAATCTTTTAACTTAGTTTCTTAGTGATGAAGTAACATAAAATTTGGAGATGGAGAAAAAGAAAATACTAAAATTGTTTACATCTATTATACCATAATATAATATGAATATGGTGAATAAATATACTATCGAGACTCATTATATAATTTGAATTATTACCAATATATATATGGAATATGTGCCATTAATTAATAGTCTTTTAACTTAGTTTCTTGGTGATGAAGTAACCTAAAATTTGGTGATGGAGAAGAAGAAAAATATTGAAATTGTTTACGTCTATTATACCATAATACAATATGAATATGGTGAATAAATATACTATCGAGACTCATTATATAATTTGAATTATTTCCAATGTATATAGAATATGTGCCATCAATTAATAGTCTTTTAACTTAGTTTCTTAGTGATGAAGTAACATAAAATTTGGAGATGGAGAAGAAGAAAATACTGAAATTGCTTACATCTATTATACCATAATACAATATGAATATGGTGAATAAATATACTATCGAGACTCATTATATAATTTGAATTATTACCAATATATATGGAATATGTGCCATTAATTAATAGTCTTTTAACTTAGTTTCTTAGTGATAAAGTAACCTAAAATTTGGTGATGGAGACGAATAAAATACTGAAATTGTTTACATCTTTTATACCATAATACAATATAAATATGGTGAATAAATATACTATCGAGAATCATTAGATAATTTGAATTATTTCAAATGTATATGGAATATGTGTCATTAAGTAATAGTCTTTTAACTTAGTTTCTTAGTGATGAAGTAACCTAAGATTTGGTGATGGAGAATTAGAAAATACTGAAACTGTTTACATCTATTATACCATAATACAATATGAATATGGTGAATAAATATACTATAGAGACTAGTTATATAATTTGAATTATTTCCAATGTATATGGGATATGTGTCATTAAGTAATAGTCTTTTAACTTAGTTTCTTAGTGATGAAGTAACCTAAAATTTGGTGATGGAGAAGAAGAAAAATATTAAAATTGTTTACGTCTATTATACCATAATACAATATGAATATGGTGAATAAATATACTATCGAGACTCATTAGATAATTTTAATTATTTCTAATGTATATGGAATATGTATCATTAATTAATAGTCTTTTAACTTAGTTTCTTATTGAAAAAGTAACCTAAAATTTGGTGATGGAAAAGAAGGAAAATACTGAAATTATTCACATATATAAAACCATAATTCAATATGAATATGGTGGATAAATATATTATAGAGACTCATTAGATAATTTGAATTATTACAAATGTATATGGAATATGTGTCATCAATTAATAGTCTTTTAACTTAGTTTATTAGTGATGAAGTAACCTAAAATTTGGTAATGGAGAAGAAAAAAAATATTGAAATTGTTTAAATCTATTATACCATAATACAATATGAATATGGTGAATAAATATACTATCGAGACTCATTATATAATTTTAATTATTTCCAATGTATATAGAATATGTGCCATCAATTAATAGTCTTTTAACTTAGTTTCTTAGTGATGAAGTAACATAAAATTTGGAGATGGAGAAGAAGAAAATACTGAAATTGTTTACATCTATTATACCATAATACAATATGAATATGGTGAACAAATATACTATCGAGACTCATTATATAATTTGAATTATTTCCAAAGTAAATGAAATATGTGTTATCAATTAATAGTCTTTTAACTTAGTTTCTTAGTGATAAAGTAACCTAAAATTTGGTGATGGAGAAGAATAAAATATTGAAATTGTTTACATCTATTATACCATAATACAATATGAATATGGTGAATAAATATACTATCGAGACTCATTAGATAATTTGAATTATTTCAAATGTATATGGAAAATGTGTCATTAAGTAATAGTCTTTTAACTTAGTTTCTTAGCGATGAAGTAACCTAAAATTTGGTGATAGAGAAGAAGAAAATAATGAAATTGTTTACATCTATTATACCATAATACAATATGAATATGGTGAATAAATATACGATCGAGACTCATTATATAATTTTAATTATTTCAAATGTATATAGAATATGTGTCATCAATTAATAGTCTTTTAACTTACTTTCTTAGTGATGAAGTAACCTAAAATTTGTTGATGGAGAAGAAGAAAATACAGAAATTGTTTACATCTATTATACCATAATACAATATGAATATGGTGAACGAATATACTATCGAGACTCATTATATAATTTGAATTATTTCCAATGCATATAGAATATGTGTCATCAATTAATAGTCTTTTAACTTAGTTTCTTGGTGATGAAGTAACCTAAAATTTGGTGATGGAGAAGAATAATATACTGAAATTGTTTACATCTATTACACCATAATACAATATGAATATAGTGAATAAATATACAATCGAATCTCATTAAATAATTTGAATTATTTCAAATGTATATGGAAAATGTGTCATTAAGTAATAGTCTTTTAACTTAGTTTCTTAGTGATGAAGTAACCTAAAATTTGGTAATGGAGAAGAAGAAAAATATTTAAATTTTTTATATCTATTATACCATAATACCATATGAATATGGTGAATAAATATACTATCGAGACGCATTATATAATTTGAATTATTTCCAATGTATATAGAATATGTTCCATCAATTAACAGTCTTTTAACTTAGTTTCATAGTGATGAAGTAACATAAAATTTGGAGATGGAGAAGAAGAAAATACTGAAATTGTTTACATCTATTATACCATAATACAAAATGAATATGGTGAATAAATATACTATCGAGACTCATTATATAATTCGAATTATTTCAAATGTATATAGAATATGTGTCATCAATTAATAGTCTTTTAACTTAGTTTCTCGGTGATGATGTAACATAAAATTTGGTGATGGAAAAGAAGAAAATACTGAAATTGTTTACATCTATTATACCATAATACAATATGAATATGGTGAATAAATATACTATCGAGACTCGTTATATAATTTGAATTATTTCCAATGTATATAGAATATGTGTGATTAATTAATAGTCCCTTCACTTATTTTCTTGGTGAAGAAGTAACTTTAAATTTGGTGATGGAGAAGAAGAAAAATATTAAAATTGTTTACATCTATTATACCATAATACAATATGAATATGGTGAATAAATATACTATCGAGACTCATTATATAATATGAATTATTTCCAATGTATATAGAATATGTGCCATCAATTAATAGTCTTTTAACTTAGTTTCTTAGTGATGAAGTAACATAAAATTTGGAGATGGAGAAGAAGAAAATAATGAAATTGTTTACATCTATTATACCATAATACAATACGAATATGGTGATTAAATATACTATCGGGTCTCATTATATAATTTGAATTATTTATAAAGTATATGGAATATGTGTCATTAATTAATAGTCTTTTAACTTAGTTTCTCAGTGATGAAGTAACCTAAAATTTGGTGATAGAGAAGAAGAAAAATATTGAAATTGTTTACATCTATTATACCATAATACAATATGAATATGGTGAATAAATATACTATCGAGACTCATTAAATAATTTTAATTATTTCAAATGTATATGGAAAATGTATCATTAAGTAATAGTCTTTTAACTTATTTTCTTGGTGAAGAAGTAACTTTAAATTTGGTGATGGAGAAGAAGAAAAATATTGAAATTGTTTACATCTATTATACCATAATACAATATGAATATGGTGAATAAATATACTATCGAGACTCATTATATAATTTGAATTATTTCCAATGTATATAGAATATGTGCCATCAATTAATAGTCTTTTAACTTAGTTTCTTAGTGATGAAGTAACATAAAATTTGGAGATGCAGAAGAAGAAAATACTGAAATTGTTTACATCTATTATACCATAATACAATATGAATATGGTGAATAAATATACTATCGGTTCTCATTATATAATTTAAATTATTTCTAATGTATATGTAATATGTGTTATTAATTAATAGTCTTTTAACTTAGTTACTTGTTGAAGAAGTAACCTAAAATTTAGTGATGGAGAAGAAGAAAAATATTGAAATTGTTTACATCTATTATACCATAATACAATATGAATATAATGAATAAATATACTATCGAGACTCATTATATAATTTGAATTATTTCCAATGTATATAGAATATGTGCCATCAATTAATAGTCTTTTAACTTAGTTTCTTAGTGATGAAGTAACATAAAATTTGGAGATGAAGAAGAAGAAAATACTGAAATTGTTTACATCTATTATACCATAATACAATATGAATATGGTGAATAAATATACTATCTGGTCTCATTATATAATTTGAATTATTTCTAATGTATATGGAATATGTGTCATTAATTAATAGTCTTTTAACTTAGTTTCTTGGTGATGAAGTAACCTAAAATTTTGTGATAGAGAAGAAGAAAAATATTGAAATTGTTTACATTTATTATACCATAATACAATATGAATATGATGAAAAAAATATACTATCGAGACTCATTATATAATTTGAATTATTTCTAATGCATATAGAATATGAGTCATCAATTAATAGTCTTTTAACTTAGATTCTTGGTGAAGAAGTAACCTAAAATTTGGTGATAGAGAAGAAGAAAATACTGAAATTGTTTACATCTATTATACCATAATACAATATGAATATGGTGAATAAATATACTATCGAGACTCATTATATAATTTTAATTATTACCAATATATATGGAATATGTGCCATTAATTAATAGTCTTTTAACTTAGTGTCTTGGTGATGAAGTAACCTAAAATTTGGTGATGGAGAAGAAGAAAAATATTGAAATTGTTTACATCTATTATACCATAATACAATATGAATATGGTGAACAAATATACTATCGAGACTCATTATATAATTTGAATTATTTCCAAAGTAAATGAAATATGTGTTATCAATTAATAGTCTTTTAACTTAGTTTCTTAGTGATAAAGTAACCTAAAATTTGGTGATGGAGAAGAATAAAATACTGAAATTGTTTACATCTATTATACCATAATACAATATGAATATGGTGAATAAATATACTATCGAGACTCATTAGATAATTTGAATTATTTCAAATGTATATGGAAAATGTGTCATTAAGTAATAGTCTTTTAACTTAGTTTCTTAGCGATGAAGTAACCTAAAATTTGGTGATAGAGAAGAAGAAAATAATGAAATTGTTTACATCTATTATACCATAATACAATATGAATATGGTGAATAAATATACGATCGAGACTCATTATATAATTTTAATTATTTCAAATGTATATAGAATATGTGTCATCAATTAATAGTCTTTTAACTTACTTTCTTAGTGATGAAGTAACCTAAAATTTGTTGATGGAGAAGAAGAAAATACAGAAATTGTTTACATCTATTATACCATAATACAATATGAATATGGTGAACGAATATACTATCGAGACTCATTATATAATTTGAATTATTTCCAATGCATATAGAATATGTGTCATCAATTAATAGTCTTTTAACTTAGTTTCTTGGTGATGAAGTAACCTAAAATTTGGTGATGGAGAAGAATAATATACTGAAATTGTTTACATCTATTACACCATAATACAATATGAATATAGTGAATAAATATACAATCGAGACTCATTAAATAATTTGAATTATTTCAAATGTATATGGAAAATGTGTCATTAAGTAATAGTCTTTTAACTTAGTTTCTTAGTGATGAAGTAACCTAAAATTTGGTAATGGAGAAGAAGAAAAATATTTAAATTTTTTATATCTATTATACCATAATACCATATGAATATGGTGAATAAATATACTATCGAGACGCATTATATAATTTGAATTATTTCCAATTTATATAGAATATGTTCCATCAATTAACAGTCTTTTAACTTAGTTTCATAGTGATGAAGTAACATAAAATTTGGAGATGGAGAAGAAGAAAATACTGAAATTGTTTACATCTATTATACCATAATACAAAATGAATATGGTGAATAAATATACTATCGAGACTCATTATATAATTCGAATTATTTCAAATGTATATAGAATATGTGTCATCAATTAATAGTCTTTTAACTTAGTTTCTCGGTGATGATGTAACATAAAATTTGGTGATGGAAAAGAAGAAAATACTGAAATTGTTTACATCTATTATACCATAATACAATATGAATATGGTGAATAAATATACTATCGAGACTCGTTATATAATTTGAATTATTTCCAATGTATATAGAATATGTGTGATTAATTAATAGTCCCTTCACTTATTTTCTTGGTGAAGAAGTAACTTTAAATTTGGTGATGGAGAAGAAGAAAAATATTAAAATTGTTTACATCTATTATACCATAATACAATATGAATATGGTGAATAAATATACTATCGAGACTCATTATATAATATGAATTATTTCCAATGTATATAGAATATGTGCCATCAATTAATAGTCTTTTAACTTAGTTTCTTAGTGATGAAGTAACATAAAATTTGGAGATGGAGAAGAAGAAAATAATGAAATTGTTTACATCTATTATACCATAATACAATACGAATATGGTGATTAAATATACTATCGGGTCTCATTATATAATTTGAATTATTTATAAAGTATATGGAATATGTGTCATTAATTAATAGTCTTTTAACTTAGTTTCTCAGTGATGAAGTAACCTAAAATTTGGTGATAGAGAAGAAGAAAAATATTGAAATTGTTTACATCTATTATACCATAATACAATATGAATATGGTGAATAAATATACTATCGAGACTCATTAAATAATTTTAATTATTTCAAATGTATATGGAAAATGTATCATTAAGTAATAGTCTTTTAACTTATTTTCTTGGTGAAGAAGTAACTTTAAATTTGGTGATGAAGAAGAAGAAAAATATTGAAATTGTTTACATCTATTATACCATAATACAATATGAATATGGTGAATAAATATACTATCGAGACTCATTATATAATTTGAATTATTTCCAATGTATATAGAATATGTGCCATCAATTAATAGTCTTTTAACTTAGTTTCTTAGTGATGAAGTAACATAAAATTTGGAGATGGAGAAGAAGAAAATACTGAAATTGTTTACATCTATTATACCATAATACAATATGAATATGGTGAATAAATATACTATCGGTTCTCATTATATAATTTAAATTATTTCTAATGTATATGTAATATGTGTCATTAATTAATAGTCTTTTAACTTAGTTACTTGTTGAAGAAGTAACCTAAAATTTAGTGATGGAGAAGAAGAAAAATATTGAAATTGTTTACATCTATTATACCATAATACAATATGAATATAATGAATAAATATACTATCGAGACTCATTATATAATTTGAATTATTTCCAATGTATATAGAATATGTGCCATCAATTAATAATCTTTTAACTTAGTTTCTTAGTGATGAAGTAACATAAAATTTGGAGATGAAGAAGAAGAAAATACTGAAATTGTTTACATCTATTATACCATAATACAATATGAATATGGTGAATAAATATACTATCTGGTCTCATTATATAATTTGAATTATTTCTAATGTATATGGAATATGTGTCATTAATTAATAGTCTTTTAACTTAGTTTCTTGGTGATGAAGTAACCTAAAATTTTGTGATAGAGAAGAAGAAAAATATTGAAATTGTTTACATTTATTATACCATAATACAATATGAATATGATGAAAAAAATATACTATCGAGACTCATTATATAATTTGAATTATTTCTAATGCATATAGAATATGTGTCATCAATTAATAGTCTTTTAACTTAGATTCTTGGTGAAGAAGTAACCTAAAATTTGGTGATAGAGAAGAAGAAAATACTGAAATTGTTTACATCTATTATACCATAATACAATATGAATATGGTGAATAAATATACTATCGAGACTCATTATATAATTTTAATTATTACCAATATATATGGAATATGTGCCATTAATTAATAGTCTTTTAACTTAGTGTCTTGGTGATGAAGTAACCTAAAATTTGGTGATGGAGAAGAAGAAAAATATTGAAATTGTTTACATCTATTATACCATAATACAATATGAATATGGTGAACAAATATACTATCGAGACTCATTATATAATTTGAATTATTTCCAAAGTAAATGAAATATGTGTTATCAATTAATAGTCTTTTAACTTAGTTTCTTAGTGATAAAGTAACCTAAAATTTGGTGATGGAGAAGAATAAAATACTGAAATTGTTTACATCTATTATACCATAATACAATATGAATATGGTGAATAAATATACTATCGAGACTCATTAGATAATTTGAATTATTTCAAATGTATATGGAAAATGTGTCATTAAGTAATAGTCTTTTAATTTAGTTTCTTAGCGATGAAGTAACCTAAAATTTGGTGATAGAGAAGAAGAAAATAATGAAATTGTTTACATCTATTATACCATAATACAATATGAATATGGTGAATAAATATACGATCGAGACTCATTATATAATTTTAATTATTTCAAATGTATATAGAATATGTGTCATCAATTAATAGTCTTTTAACTTACTTTCTTAGTGATGAAGTAACCTAAAATTTGTTGATGGAGAAGAAGAAAATACAGAAATTGTTTACATCTATTATACCATAATACAATATGAATATGGTGAACGAATATACTATCGAGACTCATTATATAATTTGAATTATTTCCAATGCATATTGTTGTACCCCAAAATTTGCCCTCCCATATTCATCAAGAATTGTCAAAGTCAAGGTCACAAAATTCCCCCCAGGGTTGTGCAGCTCAACTGTCTCCTATACAGTCAAAACTAGGGTTTGAGTTCTGGTCAAGAAAATGAACTTTTCAAAGGCCCAATCAAGTCTCATATGCCTACAAATGTGGTCAGGCATCCTCATGTCAAGTTTCAAGACATTCAGCTCAAAATTGCACAGTCAAAACCCTAGATTGCACTACAGTCAACTGTAGGGGCAAAATGGTCATTTGACAGTCAAAAGTTCAAATTTTTGGTCAACATATCATTTTGAAGCCACAAACATCATTTGATCAATGCTTGATCATGATTCTCAAAATTTGGCTCAGAAACCATCAAAGATGCAAAAGTTGCTATATTTGGACAGCTGAAAAAGTCAACTGAAATTGACCAGGGCATAACTTTCACATGGATTATCAGAAAAATTCCATCCAAAGCTCATTTTGAAGAGAAAGACATTTCCTACAATTCATCTTCATGTTCCAAGTCCAAGAAATGCTCTCACAAAAAGTTATAAATTTCAACATTATAGGTCATTTTCAAAAGTCAACAAAAAGTGACTTTAAGTCAAAGGCCATAACTTGAGATTGGTAAATCAAAATGACATGGGACCAAAGGCATTGGTTAAAGGACTCAAAGACCTTTCCAAAATGTCCAAGAACATGTGAAAAGCTTAAAAATTGACCAAGTTATGCCTTGTGGAAGTTGGGAAATTTTTGGGAATTTTGAAAAGTCAACATTGATGCAAAAGGCCTAAAAATGCAAATGGGCCCAATTTTCTTCCAGATTTCTTCATGCCAAGCCTATGCACGACCACTAGGCCCAAGGGGAAGTATTCTCATATTTTTTAATTATTTATTTGAATTAATATTAATTTATATTCATTTAAATCATTTTAATTCATGAAAAATATAAACCTTAACCTAAAAAATCTTTTTATGCATGCTTTGGACTCTATAACTCGTGCACATGTTAATAGGGAAGGATTTGATGCTAATTGATCAGATTTGGCACAAAAACCCTGAAAAAATATTCAAAAGGATCCTTAAGCAAATCAAATCTCCAAATAATGAATTCATGAGATTTTGTTGGTTTTTGTTGACCTAGATCACTCCCTATATGATCAGAATGAAAACCTAAAGCATAAAAGACTGGAAGCTGCGCTCAGAACCTCATGACAAACTTGCAAAAATTCTCAAAAGGTTGAATTCTGAAATCAAGGTTATAGGGCGATTCAAGGCACCAAACCAATTGCAAGAGCTTCCTTGGACAATTCTGAAGGTGTTCCAATCACAAACAATAACAAAAGCGCAAAGAATCGGTACCATAGCCTCAAACAGTTTCAAGAAAATTCATGATCGTGCTTTGATTTATAGGCATCCTTACTGCATTTTAATCATATATTCATGCTCCTTGTCAAGTTTTGAAACTAACCACTATATTCAATTTGATTTTTGCATCGTATGTAGAATTTCACCATGTTTGAAAATTAGGGTTACAGGCTCTTTGAATAAGGGCTTTTGCATAGAGAAAAAATCAGTACTCATGAATGCCATGGTTGGGTTCAGTACCTCAAGACGAAGCAATCTAGACCATCGCGCCTAATTTATATTGGGACATGACCTAATCGCTATTTTTTTGAAAACGGCTTTAGACCACGCCCAGAAAACCGTGGCCATATGCTTATGTTTCAGGGAAGAACGAGGACGAAGACTGCGTGGCAAAGTGTGATAGGTGGATTCAAACTTCGCGCGAAATTCCAAGGGCATTAGCATTTTCTTCTTATAATATTTGCCGTTTATTATATATTAAACGTAACTAAAGTGCTTCAGTGGCAGGTGTCCTCGTTTGCAAGGTACAAGACCTGGGTTCGAGCCCCAGGTCTGAATAAATGTCCATATTATTTTTCTGTTAGCAATTACGTGCAGCACCTCCATTGCAAGATTATCATACGCACCCAGCAATCACTATCCACGTGTCCAAAGCATCCAGATCAAGGGTTCAGATGGAAGGCATACCATGGAGGCTGGTCAACGTGTCACACATGATCCAAACAAAGTCAACAAACTCAAGATTAATGGCCTTGGTTTGCATTTTCTTATTTATGTTTATATCTTATTTATTTTTTTTAAATTGCAACTTTATTCAATTTGTCATCTCAATTTAATTAATTAATTCTTTTACCAAAAAATATAAAAACACTAAAAATCAGAAAAATACAAAAAATATAATATTTATTTTATAATAATTATTTTCATAAATAAATTAAAATGTAGATTATTTAGTGTAATTAGGTTTTCAATTTTAAATCCTTTTTAATAAAAATCCAAAAAAAATGTAGAATTAGGTTAATTGCTATTTTTTATTCCTTTTAATATTTTTCCCCTTTTTTAGAATAATAATAATTATTTATTTGTTTATTTTCCTAGTTAAATTGTACATAAATAAATTAGGTTTAATTTAGGTCATATTTTAATTTTTTTTATAATAAATAAAAATATTAGAATTAGGGTTTGCCGTTTAATTTAATTTTAATTAATTCTCCTTTTTTTTCTCATTAAATCTAAAAAATACAAAAATACCAAAAAAACATTTAATCATTTAATTTGTAATTTTCTTATTAATTTTAATTGTTTGTAAAAGGGTCCAACGCCCTATTTTTGTTTTAATTTCCTTATTTCGCGCATTTATCTTATGTCGTTTAATTATAATTATGTAATTGTCCCTAAGCCATGTAATTTACTTTTCGCACTTTATTTCTTCGCATTATTTATTTTTCCGCTAAATCGGGTCCGGTTTAATTTTGGCGATGTGGACCCGCGCCATTTGTAATAGTTTAGATTTATTTCCTCGCAAAATATTTAACTGTTAACCAAGCATGAAAGAATGAATGTCTAATTAAAATCAAGCGTAGATCACGACAAACATGACAAGACAAATAAATGAAACATGACACATGAATCACACACCACCCCTAGGGTATGCCTCACTGTTGCCTTGCCTCGAAAGGTGATCGTCGAGTAGAGGACGTCTTAGTAAGTCCTCATGATCCGGGAACCTGGCATGAGGGTAGCTTCTAAGGTGTCTTCCCATTGCTCTGGTGATCACCACGTCCCGAACCTTCGAATTGACCCGAACACCTCCAACGGTGGTGCTACCTACCTCTCAATGGTGGGATGGCACTACTTTTAAGGACTCTTACACAGACGAATTCCTTAGGGTAGGTAGGTTCTCAAGGATACTTGCTCTAATCTCAAAACAAACTCAAAAAGACTTTTCACACTGACACATTTTCAAAAGCTTTCAAAGCAAACTTTTCAAACACTCTGACGTACGAGTCGATCTGAAATTTTTCAAAGAAACTTTTAAAACCCACATTGAAAAGCAAACAAACAATTTTGAAAACACATATGAGCAAGTATCTAAGAGCCCATGGATAACCATGGATAGAAAGGGTGCTAACACCTTCCCTTTCTATAACCTACCTCCCGAACCGAGAGCGATCTCTTTAAAGGAATTTTTCTGTGCTTTTGTCCTTTCCATTTGGAGAAAATAAAAGACGGTGGCGACTCTTGCTTCCGCGACATTTCGCGAACCAGCGTTAAACAGTCAGTTCCAGATCCACCGATCACAGAACTGGCGACTCTGCTGGGGATAAACTTTATAAAGTGAGGTATACCTTAGGGCTAGCTTATAACTATGTTTTCAATTGTTTTCCTTGTGTGCTTTATTATTGTGGGTTGCTTGGGAGTTCTATAGATCCTACACCCGGATCTGGGGGATACCTTTCTTAGAAAGTAGCAACAAGGCTGTGAGGGAACTGTGCGGGGTATACCGACACGGTTGAAACAGTCTGCTACGTTGATGTGGCACTTTGGTGTGTACCGGTAACCCTTGAGTTCAGTCAAGGAGAGTACGGGGCCTCCGCGTAGTGTCGTGAAGCGTCAACAGACCTTAGGAACCTTAATTGAACTATCTTGGCCTCTTTAGGGTAGTGAGATAACTGACTTTGGTGCAGTCCGAGGTTGGTTGATACTCGATACTACACTCAATTGAGGGTTGCTTTCCTGGAATATTTCGGTCGCCAGTTCAGTGGCTAAATCGAAACGATGAACAATGAAAGCAATCCCGTGATATTGGGAACCTTAGAACCCGGTTACTTTGATTAGGACAGGTATGAACCCACCAACTTCAAAAGGGTAATACCTAGACCCCATGCTGGCCTAAACTCTAAGGGCTCTTTGTGTGACTTGTGTGCCTTCGTACTTGACTATTCGCATGCTTGTTGTCTAACCCTTGAGTTCTTGCAGGTTTGGTTTATAGTCCTTAATTAGGACTCATAACAAAGTTTACCGAATGTCTTGCAGGTTCTGTTCATAGTCCTTAATTGGGACTTATAACAGGGTGAACTAATTTCTTGCAGGTCTTGTTTATAGTCCTTAACTAGGACTCATGACAGGGTTAACCAAATTTCTTGCAGGGTTTGTTTTAGTCCTTAACCAGGACTCATAACAAGTTTATCAAGTTTCTTGCAGGTTTTGGGTTCGCAGTCCTTAATTGGGACTCATAACAGGGTTACCTACATTACCCCGTGCATCATGACATCATACCATTGCATACATCCTAACCCATTTCAAGGATCTCAAGGGCTTATGATGCAGGTCATGATGAACCAACTGCCCAGCAAGGGGCAAAGAGGATTTATTTTCCTCCAGCTAAGGTCGTCAGAGGCTATGACCCACTTGATATGGTGAGCTCTGACTCCTGAAGAAGGTTCCCTTGACCAAGGTTGTTTGGAAATCAAAACCAGACATGATGATTAAAGTCAGGGGCTATGACCCACTGGATATGGTGAGCCTTTGACCCTTGAAGAAGGACTCCCAACAATATGAAGTGCTTTCAGTCAAGTCACCGGTTTCCAATGCTAACAAGTTTCTTGTTTACCCTGCGAGGTCCTTGAAAACATTGCATGCATATCATACACGTCATTGCATTACAGGTATCCCTTCTGCAGGTCACTCACCCTTCTCGCTGTTTATTTCAGCAATGGCTTGCCCACAAGACAACCAGGACTTTCTTGCTCAAGAGACTCGGTTCGGGGAAATCCTCCTGAATCTATCCAAGGGGGAGGAGGAGCTAAGGATACTTCTCACAGAGCCCTCCGCCAGGGGCAATGCTGAGGATGGAAAGTTGGAACACCTACAAGCTGAGATGGATGCTATGAAAGCCCAGATGCTGGGACAGAGGAATATCATTCACCGCCTAGTTCAAAGACAAGAGGAACTCTGGTTTCTCTTCAACCAACTGCTTCAGGGTAACCTACTGGGGCAAACATCTGAGGGTAAAAAGCCATTCATCATCCAATCATCCTCGAGACAAGAGGATAAGGGGAAAGCTCCTCAAATGACTCCAGTGCCACAAATTCAACACCAACCTCGCCGAGTTCAGCCAGACAAGCCCAGGAGGCAATTCACCCAGCTCAACATGTCGCTGTTTCAAGCTTTGCAACGCCTATTGAGGTTGAATCTGATCACATTAAAGGCTCATCCCCGGAACCCCAACACAGCATCTCCTGCCTATGACCCCAATAAGAGGTGTGCCTACCACTCTGCTAGCCCAGGACATGACACCAATGAATGTTGGGAGCTGAGGAACAAAATCCAGAACCTGATCGATGAAGGGACAGTGGAGTTCACACAAGATGGACAGGTTGAATTTTTCTACCATTCCTCCAAGGCTCATCAGTTGAAGTGACAAACTCCGAGACTAGGAAACTTTTTGTTCATTCGAATGTTCAAGCTGTGTTTCTTTCTTTTGACCGTTTAAACATTTATTCATGTTAAAACATTGTTATTCCATTAATGCATCGCTTATGTCTATTTCCGAACCAATATATTCGTATTCACTATACGCAAATTATTTTCATATTTTTTCTGATGTCAACTCTCAATTAATAATTCTAAGCCTCTTGAGGGAGGATGACGAAAACGATACCGCTATCTTTTACAGTATGCTTTTGAACAGTCCCCGCTGATGAGGTACAGGCATTGTTTCAATTCCTAAACACTGGAGTTATAAGGATGATAATCCCTCGTCAACCCATCAGAGCCAAAGAAGTAGGAGTTTTATTTTCGAAAATTGAAACCCTTAATCATAACCTGGGGCAGGGTAGTCTTCTCAGTTGATCTAAGTGCATAACGAATGGCACCAAAGAGATCTTTACAAAACGAACAAAGACAGTGATGGTTCAGAACAATCAAAAGGACAGGCAGTCATCATCAAAATTCATAAATGAAAAGCCCAAAAAGTCTAAACCTACAAAGGGGACTTCTGAAACTGGGGCATCCCGCTGACTGTAATTCCAAAAGGAAACAGTTCAGGCAAAAAAGAAAGGGATAATAAAAATCAAGAAAGAGGTCTCACAAACCCTCAACCAAAGCAAAAAATGATTGCCTATTCAAAAGAAATCATCAATATCCGAACCATCACTGGAAAATCAGAGCAAAGACTCAAACAAGGTCTAACGTATGATCAACTGAGCTTAGGTTTGAAGAACATCACGAAGAGCGGGTGGGTACAAATAAAATTTGAGCCTTTATCCTTTGTTTCTTAAACCGTGAACCAGGCCACGTTATAACCCTAAAAAGTCCTAGCTGAAGCATGGGTTAGTTCGAAAGCATACTGTCACGAAAGGTATCCTGACTCCTGAAGGCCTACGGTAAATACGGAGTTGACATCACGTTTTACAAACATTCACTTGTTTTATGAAAAGACGCATTTTCAAAATCTTCGAGACAGACATAAGCTTTGCGTTTTTGACATAACTTTGTTTGCATATGACTTTTCGTTTGAACAGCAGGAAAATTCGCACGAGAAATACCTAGTGAACAAGAGCATCTCCAATCAAAGGGCACGGCCTAATCATGGTCCGTCATCTGGGGCAATCCAGTCAAGATTCGGAGAATCTCTCAAAGGGCCAGATAGCCTGGGGCAAACCTCCACCTGAGTCACTTGGGGCATTTCAACAACGAATCTCGCCTGATCAAACATCTTCTGGTGACAAAACACAAGCAGCCAGGGGCACTTCCCTACATTCTAAAAGCGTGGGCATAGTCGAAAAGATACTACGCAAAATCAAAGACCCGCTAGGTTGACATACCTAGGCAAAAATAAGGGCTTCCCGGCGAACCAAAAGGGTTCGGGCAAAATGAAGGGATGAAACGAAAAAATATGTACACCCGGCGAGTCGAAAACCTGAAAAGGCGGCTTGGGCAAAAAGGGGTATCCCGGTGGACTGAAAACCCGAAAGGGAAGTCCAGGCAAAAGTTAGGGATCAAAGCGTATGACTATGTCCTGTCATCTTGTCACCTGCCTACCAGAAGAAGGTTGGTCCATCAACAACTATCAGCGCCTCGCAGGTCTTCCTCTCCCACCTCAGAAACAGGGGCAATAAAGAGTTGTCTGAGCAGTCTAATTGTTCTATCCTCCAAGGTATCGAGGTAGGTTCAGCTAAAGAACACGGCCAAGTGTATCTTAATTCCCCAGAGAGTGGTTCAACAAAACAATACATTCTTCTCCGAGCAAATCATCAAATATCAAGGAAATTGAGTATCCTCCTGTAGATCTCAATACCCCCCCAGCAGCACGCGTTCTTAACAAGCATCCCCGGCAGTCTTGGTCTAAAGATTGTTCCCCGGCGGTATCTCAATATTCAAAGGAATCACTTCCCCAGCATATCAAACTCCCCAGAAGAGTCCAATCCAGCTTCACCAACAAAGTTGGAAGTCATATCCCTCAAGCAGTAAGCTTATCCCCAGTAGATTCTGGAAGCTTATCCCCTCGCAGAGCACGAACGCGCCGTCCCGGCTTGATTTAAAGAGTTATTTCCGTAACAGGATATAACTGGGTTATCCTCAGCCAAAAGCCACGGAAAGAGCGTCTTCGGCAAAATATCTTCCTACCCCCAGCGAAGTCTATCAACACTTCCGACAACAAGGATATCCCCAGCGGAGTTATCTTCATCAACTCAGCAAAGCATCGCTATCCCCACAGAGTAGCACTCCCCAGCATGATCACTAGAGTGTCTTTTCTCCCGCAGAATTATTTCATTTGACAAGTTTCATTCCTCAACGGAGTTATCTTCTCCTACCGGTATTCTTGCAACAATCGTCCACAGCGGAAGCAAAAGCTCTTCCTCAACATCAGCCCAGGATATGACTTCCCGGCACCTGTCAAAGATTTATCTTCCTAGACGAAAACATACATGAATCATCACATACATCATCATAGCATGCATAACGCACTGCATCATACAAATCTCCTTTATGTTGAGAACATCATTGCTTGATCTATATCATGCATCGCATATGACTGACCTTTACCTTTCAGGAAAGATGCAGTTCAAATTCTCAATGATATTTCAAGACCTAGACCGGTTCAGTTAAGTCGTCCCCAAGACCTCCCTGATTCTTATCCCAGTAAAAGACACCAAGACTTTTCTCAACGAGCGTTGTTGAAGATAAGGTCACCAAGATTTCCTTAACGAGCGTTGTTGAGGTCACCAAGATTTTTCCTCAACGAGCGTTGTTGAAGTTAAAGTTTCTTATGGTCCCCTCTCCGACGGTGAGCGTGAGGTGGTAATTCCTTTTTCAAGATGTTTTCCTCTCCGACGATGAGCGTGAGGTGATAGTCTTTTGTGGTCCCCTCTCCGACGGTGAGCGTGAGGTGGTAATTCCTTTTTCAAGATGTTTTCCTCTCCGACGATGAGCGTGAGGTGATAGTCTTTTGTGGTCCCCTCTCCGACGGTGAGTGTGAGGTGGTAATTCCTTTTTCAAGATGTTTTCCTCTCCGACGATGAGCGTGAGGTGATAGTCTCTTATGGTCCCCTCTCCGACGGTGAGCGTGAGGTGGTAATTCCTTCTTCAGATGTTTCCCTCTCCGGCATGAGCGTGAGGCGATATTCTCTTATGGTCCCCTCTCCAACGGCGTGTGAGGTGGTAATTCCTTCTTCAGATGTTTCCCTCTCCGGCATGAGCGTGAGGCGATATTCTCTTATGGTCCCCTCTCCAACGGCGTGTGAGGTGGTAATTCCTTCTTCAGATGTTTCCCTCTCCGGCATGAGCGTGAGGCGATATTCTCTTATGGTCCCCTCTCCAGCGGCGTGTGAGGTGGTAATTCCTTCTTCAGATGTTCCCCTCTCCGGCATGAGCGTGAGGCGATATTCTCTTATGGTCCCCTCTCCAGCGGCGTGTGAGGTGGTAATTCCTTCTTCAGATGTTCCCCTCTCCGGCATGAGCGTGAGGCGATATTCTCTTATGGTCCCCTCTCCAGCGGCGTGTGAGGTGGTAATTCCTTCTTCAGATGTTCCCCTCTCCGGCATGAGCGTGAGGCGATATTCTCTTATGGTCCCCTCTCCAGCGGCGTGTGAGGTGGTAATTCCTTCTTCAGATGTTCCCCTCTCCGGCATGAGCGTGAGGTGATATTCTCTTATGGTCCCCTCTCCAACGGCGAGTGAGGTGACATTTCCTTCCAGATTATAATTTCCTATAGTTCCCTCTCCAACAGTGAGTGAGGTGACTCCCTTTGAGATTATAATGTCCTTTGGTTCTCTTCCTGACACTACGAAGATGGTAATTCCCACCAAGATTTTCTCAACGAGCGTTGTTGAAGTTAAAATCGTCCAAGGTTCACTTATCATTCATGTTAAGGCAGTAACCATCCCTGGTTCATTCATCAGCGTTTGAAGCTCCAGACTCAGCTCCTGTAACCAGTCAGGACACATCTATACCAAGCATCTAAAATCAACTCCTGCAACGTGTCAGGTACTCATTTTCTCTTTTGCAGGTATGCAGGATTCTAGCGAAGGAATCTCTTACGCAGTCAGCATCCAGATGGCATCTATAAGCCCATCACCCTATTCAGCAATCTCTAAATGGCATCTATAAGCCCATTCCCCATCACTGTCACTATGTGAGCGCAAATTTCTGGGCACTTTAGTGTTCAATCATCTTCTACCCTCGGATTACGAAAGGCACGTCAGCCAATCTGCATCCTCAGGTCTAAGAAGATTGAACAGGGGCAACTGTTGTACCCCAAAATTTGCCCTCCCATATTCATCAAGAATTGTCAAAGTCAAGGTCACAAAATTCCCCCCAGGGTTGTGCAGCTCAACTGTCTCCTATATAGTCAAAACTAGGGTTTGAGTTCTGGTCAAGCAAATGAACTTTTCAAAGGCCCAATCAAGTCTCATATGCCTACAAATGTGGTCAGGCATCCTCATGTCAAGTTTCAAGACATTCAGCTCAAAATTGCACAGTCAAAACCCTAGATTGCACTACAGTCAACTGTAGGGGCAAAATGGTCATTTGACAGTCAAAAGTTCAAATTTTTGGTCAACATATCATTTTGAAGCCACAAACATCATTTGATCAATGCTTGATCATGATTCTCAAAATTTGGCTCAGAAACCATCAAAGATGCAAAAGTTGCTATATTTGGACAGCTGAAAAAGTCAACTGAAATTGACCAGGGCATAACTTTCACATGGATTATCAGAAAAATTCCATCCAAAGCTCATTTTGAAGAGAAAGACATTTCCTACAATTCATCTTCATGTTCCAAGTCCAAGAAATGCTCTCACAAAAAGTTATAAATTTCAACATTATAGGTCATTTTCAAAAGTCAACAAAAAGTGACTTTAAGTCAAAGGCCATAACTTGAGATTGGTAAATCAAAATGACATGGGACCAAAGGCATTGGTTAAAGGACTCAAAGTCCTTTCCAAAATGTCCAAGAACATGTGAAAAGCTTAAAAATTGACCAAGTTATGCCTTGTGGAAGTTGGGAAATTTTTGGGAATTTTGAAAAGTCAACATTGATGCAAAAGGCCTAAAAATGCAAATGGGCCCAATTTTCTTCCAGATTTCTTCATGCCAAGCCTATGCACGACCACTAGGCCCAAGGGGAAGTATTCTCATATTTTTTAATTATTTATTTGAATTAATATTAATTTATATTCATTTAAATCATTTTAATTCATGAAAAATATAAACCTTAACCTAAAAAATCTTTTTATGCTTGCTTTGGACTCTATAACTCGTGCACATGTTAATAGGGAAGGATTTGATGCTAATTGATCAGATTTGGCACAAAAACCCTGAAAAAATATTCAAAAGGATCCTTAAGCAAATCAAATCTCCAAATAATGAATTCATGAGATTTTGTTGGTTTTTGTTGACCTAGATCACTCCCTATATGATCAGAATGAAAACCTAAAGCATAAAAGACTGGAAGCTGCGCTCAGAACCTCATGACAAACTTGCAAAAATTCTCAAAAGGTTGAATTCTGAAATCAAGGTTATAGGGCGATTCAAGGCACCAAACCAATTGCAAGAGCTTCCTTGGACAATTCTGAAGGTGTTCCAATCACAAACAATAACAAAAGCGCAGAGAATCGGTACCATAGCCTCAAACAGTTTCAAGAAAATTCATGATCGTGCTTTGATTTATAGGCATCCTTACTGCATTTTAATCATATATTCATGCTCCTTGTCAAGTTTTGAAACTAACCACTATATTCAATTTGATTTTTGCATCGTATGTAGAATTTCACCATGTTTGAAAATTAGGGTTACAGGCTCTTTGAATAAGGGCTTTTGCATAGAGAAAAAATCAGTACTCATGAATGCCATGGTTGGGTTCAGTACCTCAAGACGAAGCAATCTAGACCATCGCGCCTAATTTATATTGGGACATGACCTAATCGCTATTTTTTTGAAAACGGCTTTAGACCACGCCCAGAAAACCGTGGCCATATGCTTATGTTTCAGGGAAGAACGAGGACGAAGACTGCGTGGCAAAGTGTGATAGGTGGATTCAAACTTCGCGCGAAATTCCAAGGGCATTAGCATTTTCTTCTTATAATATTTGCCGTTTATTATATATTAAACGTAACTAAAGTGCTTCAGTGGCAGGTGTCCTCGTTTGCAAGGTACAAGACCTGGGTTCGAGCCCCAGGTCTGAATAAATGTCCATATTATTTTTCTGTTAGCAATTACGTGCAGCACCTCCATTGCAAGATTATCATACGCACCCAGCAATCACTATCCACGTGTCCAAAGCATCCAGATCAAGGGTTCAGATGGAAGGCATACCATGGAGGCTGGTCAACGTGTCACACATGATCCAAACAAAGTCAACAAACTCAAGATTAATGGCCTTGGTTTGCATTTTCTTATTTATGTTTATATCTTATTTATTTTTTTTAAATTGCAACTTTATTCAATTTGTCATCTCAATTTAATTAATTAATTCTTTTACCAAAAAATATAAAAACACTAAAAATCAGAAAAATACAAAAAATATAATATTTATTTTATAATAATTATTTTCATAAATAAATTAAAATGTAGATTATTTAGTGTAATTAGGTTTTCAATTTTAAATCCTTTTTAATAAAAATCCAAAAAAAATGTAGAATTAGGTTAATTGCTATTTTTTATTCCTTTTAATATTTTTCCCCTTTTTTAGAATAATAATAATTATTTATTTGTTTATTTTCCTAGTTAAATTGTACATAAATAAATTAGGTTTAATTTAGGTCATATTTTAATTTTTTTTATAATAAATAAAAATATTAGAATTAGGGTTTGCCGTTTAATTTAATTTTAATTAATTCTCCTTTTTTTCTCATTAAATCTAAAAAATACAAAAATACCAAAAAAACATTTAATCATTTAATTTGTAATTTTCTTATTAATTTTAATTGTTTGTAAAAGGGTCCAACGCCCTATTTTTGTTTTAATTTCCTTATTTCGCGCATTTATCTTATGTCGTTTAATTATAATTATGTAATTGTCCCTAAGCCATGTAATTTACTTTTCGCACTTTATTTCTTCGCATTATTTATTTTTCCGCTAAATCGGGTCCGGTTTAATTTTGGCGATGTGGACCCGCGCCATTTGTAATAGTTTAGATTTATTTCCTCGCAAAATATTTAACTGTTAACCAAGCATGAAAGAATGAATGTCTAATTAAAATCAAGCGTAGATCACGACAAACATGACAAGACAAATAAATGAAACATGACACATGAATCACACACCACCCCTAGGGTATGCCTCACTGTTGCCTTGCCTCGAAAGGTGATCGTCGAGTAGAGGACGTCTTAGTAAGTCCTCATGATCCGGGAACCTGGCATGAGGGTAGCTTCTAAGGTGTCTTCCCATTGCTCTGGTGATCACCACGTCCCGAACCTTCGAATTGACCCGAACACCTCCAACGGTGGTGCTACCTACCTCTCAATGGTGGGATGGCACTACTTTTAAGGACTCTTACACAGACGAATTCCTTAGGGTAGGTAGGTTCTCAAGGATACTTGCTCTAATCTCAAAACAAACTCAAAAAGACTTTTCACACTGACACATTTTCAAAAGCTTTCAAAGCAAACTTTTCAAACACTCTGACGTACGAGTCGATCTGAAATTTTTCAAAGAAACTTTTAAAACCCACATTGAAAAGCAAACAAACAATTTTGAAAACACATATGAGCAAGTATCTAAGAGCCCATGGATAACCATGGATAGAAAGGGTGCTAACACCTTCCCTTTCTATAACCTACCTCCCGAACCGAGAGCGATCTCTTTAAAGGAATTTTTCTGTGCTTTTGTCCTTTCCATTTGGAGAAAATAAAAGACGGTGGCGACTCTTGCTTCCGCGACATTTCGCGAACCAGCGTGAAACAGTCAGTTCCAGATCCACCGATCACACATATAGAATATGTATCATCAATTAATAGTCTTTTAACTTAGTTTCTTGGTGATGAAGTAACCTAAAATTTGGTGATGGAGAAGAATAATATACTGAAATTGTTTACATCTATTACACCATAATACAATATGAATATAGTGAATAAATATACAATCGAGACTCATTAAATAATTTGAATTATTTCAAATGTATATGGAAAATGTGTCATTAAGTAATAGTCTTTTAACTTAGTTTCTTAGTGATGAAGTAACCTAAAATTTGGTAATGGAGAAGAAGAAAAATATTTAAATTGTTTATATCTATTATACCATAATACCATATGAATATGGTGAATAAATATACTATCGAGACGCATTATATAATTTGAATTATTTCCAATGTATATAGAATATGTTCCATCAATTAACAGTCTTTTAACTTAGTTTCATAGTGATGAAGTAACATAAAATTTAGAGATGGAGAAGAAGAAAATACTGAAATTGTTTACATCTATTATACCATAATACAAAATGAATATGGTGAATAAATATACTATCGAGACTCATTATATAATTCGAATTATTTCAAATGTATATAGAATATGTGTCATCAATTAATAGTCTTTTAACTTAGTTTCTCGGTGATGATGTAACATAAAATTTGGTGATGGAAAAGAAGAAAATACTGAAATTGTTTACATCTATTATACCATAATACAATATGAATATGGTGAATAAATATACTATCGAGACTCGTTATATAATTTGAATTATTTCCAATGTATATAGAATATGTGTGATTAATTAATAGTCCCTTCACTTATTTTCTTGGTGAAGAAGTAACTTTAAATTTGGTGATGGAGAAGAAGAAAAATATTAAAATTGTTTACATCTATTATACCATAATACAATATGAATATGGTGAATAAATATACTATTGAGACTCATTATATAATATGAATTATTTCCAATGTATATAGAATATGTGCCATCAATTAATAGTCTTTTAACTTAGTTTCTTAGTGATGAAGTAACATAAAATTTGGAGATGGAGAAGAAGAAAATAATGAAATTGTTTACATCTATTATACCATAATACAATACGAATATGGTGATTAAATATACTATCGGGTCTCATTATATAATTTGAATTATTTATAAAGTATATGGAATATGTGTCATTAATTAATAGTCTTTTAACTTAGTTTCTCAGTGATGAAGTAACCTAAAATTTGGTGATAGAGAAGAAGAAAAATATTGAAATTGTTTACATCTATTATACCATAATACAATATGAATATGGTGAATAAATATACTATCGAGACTCATTATATAATTTGAATTATTTCCAATGTATATAGAATATGTGCCATCAATTAATAGTCTTTTAACTTAGTTTCTTAGTGATGAAGTAACATAAAATTTGGAGATGGAGAAGAAGAAAATAATGAAATTGTTTACATCTATTATACCATAATACAATACGAATATGGTGATTAAATATACTATCGGGTCTCATTATATAATTTGAATTATTTATAAAGTATATGGAATATGTGTCATTAATTAATAGTCTTTTAACTTAGTTTCTCAGTGATGAAGTAACCTAAAATTTGGTGATAGAGAAGAAGAAAAATATTGAAATTGTTTACATCTATTATACCATAATACAATATGAATATGGTGAATAAATATACTATCGAGACTCATTATATAATTTGAATTATTTCCAATGTATATAGAATATGTGCCATCAATTAATAGTCTTTTAACTTAGTTTCTTAGTGATGAAGTAACATAAAATTTGGAGATGGAGAAGAAGAAAATACTGAAATTGTTTACATCTATTATACCATAATACAATATGAATATGGTGAATAAATATACTATCGGTTCTCATTATATAATTTAAATTATTTCTAATGTATATGTAATATGTGTCATTAATTAATAGTCTTTTAACTTAGTTTCTTGTTGAAGAAGTAACCTAAAATTTAGTGATGGAGAAGAAGAAAAATATTGAAATTGTTTACATCTATTATACCATAATACAATATGAATATAATGAATAAATATACTATCGAGACTCATTATATAATTTGAATTATTTCCAATGTATATAGAATATGTGCCATCAATTAATAGTCTTTTAACTTAGTTTCTTAGTGATGAAGTAACATAAAATTTGGAGATGAAGAAGAAGAAAATACTGAAATTGTTTACATCTATTATACCATAATACAATATGAATATGGTGAATAAATATACTATCTGGTCTCATTATATAATTTGAATTATTTCTAATGTATATGGAATATGTGTCATTAATTAATAGTCTTTTAAGTTAGTTTCTTGGTGATGAAGTAACCTAAAATTTTGTGATAGAGAAGAAGAAAAATATTGAAATTGTTTACATTTATTATACCATAATACAATATGAATATGATGAAAAAAATATACTATCGAGACTCATTATATAATTTGAATTATTTCTAATGCATATAGAATATGTGTCATCAATTAATAGTCTTTTAACTTAGATTCTTGGTGAAGAAGTAACCTAAAATTTGGTGATAGAGAAGAAGAAAATACTGAAATTGTTTACATCTATTATACCATAATACAATATGAATATGGTGAATAAATATACTATCGAGACTCATTATATAATTTTAATTATTACCAATATATATGGAATATGTGCCATTAATTAATAGTCTTTTAACTTAGTGTCTTGGTGATGAAGTAACCTAAAATTTGGTGATGGAGAAGAAGAAAAATATTGAAATTGTTTACATCTATTATACCATAATACAATATGAATATGGTGAACAAATATACTATCGAGACTCATTATATAATTTGAATTATTTCCAAAGTAAATGAAATATGTGTTATCAATTAATAGTCTTTTAACTTAGTTTCTTAGTGATAAAGTAACCTAAAATTTGGTGATGGAGAAGAATAAAATATTGAAATTGTTTACATCTATTATACCATAATACAATATGAATATGGTGAATAAATATACTATCGAGACTCATTAGATAATTGGAATTATTTAAAATGTATATGGAAAATGTGTCATTAAGTAATAGTCTTTTAACTTAGTTTCTTAGCGATGAAGTAACCTAAAATTTGGTGATAGAGAAGAAGAAAATAATGAAATTGTTTACATCTATTATACCATAATACAATATGAATATGGTGAATAAATATACGATCGAGACTCATTATATAATTTTAATTATTTCAAATGTATATAGAATATGTGTCATCAATTAATAGTCTTTTAACTTACTTTCTTAGTGATGAAGTAACCTAAAATTTGTTGATGGAGAAGAAGAAAATACAGAAATTGTTTAGATCTATTATACCATAATACAATATGAAAATGGTGAACGAATATACTATCGAGACTCATTATATAATTTGAATTATTTCCAATGCATATAGAATATGTGTCATCAATTAATAGTCTTTTAACTTAGTTTCTTGGTGATGAAGTAACCTAAAATTTGGTGATGGAGAAGAATAATATACTGAAATTGTTTACATCTATTACACCATAATACAATATGAATATAGTGAATAAATATACAATCGAGACTCATTAAATAATTTGAATTATTTCAAATGTATATGGAAAATGTGTCATTAAGTAATAGTCTTTTAACTTAGTTTCTTAGTTATGAAGTAACCTAAAATTTGGTAATGTAGAAGAAGAAAAATATTTAAATTGTTTATATCTATTATACCATAATACCATATGAATATGGTGAATAAATATACTATCGAGACGCATTATATAATTTGAATTATTTCCAATGTATATAGAATATGTTCCATCAATTAACAGTCTTTTAACTTAGTTTCATAGTGATGAAGTAACATAAAATTTTGAGATGGAGAAGAAGAAAATACTGAAATTGTTTACATCTATTATACCATAAAACAATATGAATATGGTGAATAAATATACTATCGAGACTCATTATATAATTCGAATTATTTCAAATGTATATAGAATATGTGTCATCAATTAATAGTCTTTTAACTTAGTTTCTTAGTGATGATGTAACCTAAAATTTGGTGATGGAAAAGAAGAAAATACTGAAATTGTTTACATCTATTATACCATAATACAATATGAATATGGTGAATAAATATACTATCGAGACTCGTTATTTAATTTGAATTATTTCCAATGTATATAGAATATGTGTGATTAATTAATAGTCCCTTCACTTATTTTCTTGGTGAAGAAGTAACTTTAAATTTGGTGATGGATAAGAAGAAACATATTGAAATTGTTTACATCTATTATACCATAATACAATATGAATATGGTGAATAAATATACTATCGAGACTCATTATATAATATGAATTATTTCCAATGTATATAGAATATGTGCCATCAATTAATAGTCTTTTAACTTAGTTTCTTAGTGATGAAGTAACATAAAATTTGGAGATGGAGAAGAAGAAAATACTTAAATTGTTTACATCTATTATACCATAATACAATATGAATATGGTGAATAAATATATTATCGGTTCTCATTATATAATTTAAATTATTTCTAATGTATATGTAATATGTGTCATTAATTATTAGTCTTTTAACTTAGTTTCTTGTTGAAGAAGTAACCTAAAATTTAGTGATGGAGAAGAAGAAAAATATTGAAATTGTTTACATCTATTATACCATAATACAATATGAATATGATGAATAAATATACTATCGAGACTCATTATAAAATTTGAATTATTTCCAATGTATATAGAATATGTGCCATCAATTAATAGTCTTTTAACTTAGTTTCTTAGTGATGAAGTAACATAAAATTTGGAGATGAAGAAGAAGAAAATACTGAAATTGTTTACATCTATTATACCATAATACAATATGAATATGGTGAATAAATATACTATCTGGTCTCATTATATAATTTGAATTATTTCTAATGTATATGGAATATGTGTCATTAATTAATAGTCTTTTAACTTAGTTTCTTGGTGATGAAGTAACCTAAAATTTTGTGATAGAGAAGAAGAAAAATATTGAAATTGTTTACATTTATTATACCATAATACAATATGAATATGATGAAAAAAATATACTATCGAGACTCATTATATAATTTGAATTATTTCTAATGCATATAGAATATGTGTCATCAATTAATAGTCTTTAAACTTAGATTCTTAGTTAAGAAGTAACCTAAAATTTGGTGATAGAGAAGAAGAAAATACTGAAATTGTTTACATCTATTATACCATAATACAATATGAATATGGTGAATAAATATACTATCGAGACTCATTATATAATTTTAATTATTACCAATATATATGGAATATGTGCCATTAATTAATAGTCTTTTAACTTAGTGTCTTGGTGATGAAGTAACCTAAAATTTGGTGATGGAGAAGAAGAAAAATATTGAAATTGTATACATCTATTATACCATAATACAATATGAATATGGTGAACAAATATACTATCGAGACTCATTATATAATTTGAATTATTTCCAAAGTAAATGAAATATGTGTTATCAATTAATAGTCTTTTAACTTAGTTTCTTAGTGATAAAGTAACCTAAAATTTGGTGATGGAGAAGAATAAAATACTGAAATTGTTTACATCTATTATACCATAATACAATATGAATATGGTGAATAAATATACTATCGAGACTCATTAGATAATTTGAATTATTTAAAATGTATATGGAAAATGTGTCATTAAGTAATAGTCTTTTAACTTAGTTTCTTAGCGATGAAGTAACCTAAAATTTGGTGATAGAGAAGAAGAAAATAATGAAATTGTTTACATCTATTATACCATAATACAATATGAATATGGTGAATAAATATACGATCGAGACTCATTATATAATTTTAATTATTTCAAATGTATATAGAATATGTGTCATCAATTAATAGTCTTTTAACTTACTTTCTTAGTGAGGAAGTAACCTAAAATTTGTTGATGGAGAAGAAGAAAATACAGAAATTGTTTAGATCTATTATACCATAATACAATATGAATATGGTGAACGAATATACTATCGAGACTCATTATATAATTTGAATTATTTCCAATGCATATAGAATATGTGTCATCAATTAATAGTCTTTTAACTTAGTTTCTTGGTAATGAAGTAACCTAAAATTTGGGGATGGAGAAGAATAATATACTGAAATTGTTTACATCTATTACACCATAATACAATATGAATATAGTGAATAAATATACAATCGAGACTCATTAAATAATTTGAATTATTTCAAATGTATATGGAAAATGTGTCATTAAGTAATAGTCTTTTAACTTAGTTTCTTAGTTATGAAGTAACCTAAAATTTGGTAATGTAGAAGAAGAAAAATATTTAAATTGTTTATATCTATTATACCATAATACCATATGAATATGGTGAATAAATATACTATCGAGACGCATTATATAATTTGAATTATTTCCAATGTATATAGAATATGTTCCATCAATTAACAGTCTTTTAACTTAGTTTCATAGTGATGAAGTAACATAAAATTTTGAGATGGAGAAGAAGAAAATACTGAAATTGTTTACATCTATTATACCATAATACAATATGAATATGGTGAATAAATATACTATCGAGACTCATTATATAATTCGAATTATTTCAAATGTATAAAGAATATGTGCCATCAATTAATAGTCTTTTAACTTAGTTTCTTAGTGATGAAGTAACATAAAATTTGGAGATGGAGAAGAAGAAAATACTGAAATTGTTTACATCTATTATACCATAATACAATACGAATATGGTGATTAAATATACTATCGGGTCTCATTATATAATTTGAATTATTTATAAAGTATATGGAATATGTGTCATTAATTAATAGTCTTTTAACTTAGTTTCTCGGTGATGAAGTAACCTAAAATTTGGTGATAGAGAAGAAGAAAAATATTGAAATTGTTTACATCTATTATACCATAATACAATATGAATATGGTGAATAAATATACTATCGAGACTCATTAAATAATTTTAATTATTTCAAATGTATATGGAAAATGTATCATTAAGTAATAGTCTTTTAACTTAGTTTCTTAGTGATGAAGTAACCTAAAATTTGGTAATGGAGAAGAAGAAAAATATTTAAATTGTTTATATCTATTATACCATAATACAATATGAATATGGTGAATAAATATACCATTGAGACGCATTATATAATTTGAATTATTTGAAATGTATATAGAATATGTTCCATCAATTAATAGTCTTTTAACTTAGTTTCATAGTGATGAAGTAACATAAAATTTGGAGATGGAGAAGAAGAAAATACTGAAATTGTTTACATCTATTATACCATAATACAATATGTATATGGTGAATAAATATACTATCAAGACTCATTATATAATATGAATTATTTCAAATGTAGATAGAATATGTGTCATCAATTAATAGTCTTTTAACTTAGTTTCTTAGTGATGAAGTAACCTAAAATTTGGTGATGTAGAAGAAGAAAATACTGAAATTGTTTACATCTATTATACCATAATACAATATGAATATGGTGAATAAATATACGATCGAGACTCATTATATAATTTTAATTATTTCAAATGTATATAGAATATGTGTCATCAATTAATAGTCTTTTAACTTACTTTCTTAGTGATGAAGTAACCTAAAATTTGTTGATGGAGAAGAAGAAAATACAGAAATTGTTTAGATCTATTATACCATAATACAATATGAATATGGTGAACGAATATACTATCGAGACTCATTATATAATTTGAATTATTTCCAATGCATATAGAATATGTGTCATCAATTAATAGTCTTTTAACTTAGTTTCTTGGTGATGAAGTAACCTAAAATTTGGGGATGGAGAAGAATAATATACTGAAATTGTTTACATCTATTACACCATAATACAATATGAATATAGTGAATAAATATACAATCGAGACTCATTAAATAATTTGAATTATTTCAAATGTATATGGAAAATGTGTCATTAAGTAATAGTCTTTTAACTTAGTTTCTTAGTTATGAAGTAACCTAAAATTTGGTAATGTAGAAGAAGAAAAATATTTAAATTGTTTATATCTATTATACCATAATACCATATGAATATGGTGAATAAATATACTATCGAGACGCATTATATAATTTGAATTATTTCCAATGTATATAGAATATGTTCCATCAATTAACAGTCTTTTAACTTAGTTTCATAGTGATGAAGTAACATAAAATTTTGAGATGGAGAAGAAGAAAATACTGAAATTGTTTACATCTATTATACCATAATACAATATGAATATGGTGAATAAATATACTATCGAGACTCATTATATAATTCGAATTATTTCAAATGTATATAGAATATGTGCCATCAATTAATAGTCTTTTAACTTAGTTTCTTAGTGATGAAGTAACATAAAATTTGGAGATGGAGAAGAAGAAAATACTGAAATTGTTTACATCTATTATACCATAATACAATACGAATATGGTGATTAAATATACTATCGGGTTTCATTATATAATTTGAATTATTTATAAAGTATATGGAATATGTGTCATTAATTAATAGTCTTTTAACTTAGTTTCTCGGTGATGAAGTAACCTAAAATTTGGTGATAGAGAAGAAGAAAAATATTGAAATTGTTTACATCTATTATACCATAATACAATATGAATATGGTGAATAAATATACTATCGAGACTCATTAAATAATTTTAATTATTTCAAATGTATATGGAAAATGTATCATTAAGTAATAGTCTTTTAACTTAGTTTCTTAGTGATGAAGTAACCTAAAATTTGGTAATGGAGAAGAAGAAAAATATTTAAATTGTTTATATCTATTATACCATAATACAATATGAATATGGTGAATAAATATACCATTGAGACGCATTATATAATTTGAATTATTTGAAATGTATATAGAATATGTTCCATCAATTAATAGTCTTTTAACTTAGTTTCATAGTGATGAAGTAACATAAAATTTGGAGATGGAGAAGAAGAAAATACTGAAATTGTTTACATCTATTATACCATAATACAATATGTATATGGTGAATAAATATACTATCGAGACTCATTATATAATATGAATTATTTCAAATGTAGATAGAATATGTGTCATCAATTAATAGTCTTTTAACTTAGTTTCTTAGTGATGAAGTAACCTAAAATTTGGTGATGTAGAAGAAGAAAATACTGAAATTGTTTACATCTATTATACCATAATACAATATGAATATGGTGAATAAATATACGATCGAGACTCATTAAATAATTTTAATTATTTCAAATGTATATAGAATATGTGTCATCAATTAATAGTCTTTTAACTTACTTTCTTAGTGATGAAGTAACCTAAAATTTGTTGATGGAGAAGAAGAAAATACAGAAATTGTTTAGATCTATTATACCATAATACAATATGAATATGGTGAACGAATATACTATCGAGACTCATTATATAATTTGAATTATTTCCAATGCATATAGAATATGTGTCATCAATTAATAGTCTTTTAACTTAGTTTCTTGGTGATGAAGTAACCTAAAATTTGGGGATGGAGAAGAATAATATACTGAAATTGTTTACATCTATTACACCATAATACAATATGAATATAGTGAATAAATATACAATCGAGACTCATTAAATAATTTGAATTATTTCAAATGTATATGGAAAATGTGTCATTAAGTAATAGTCTTTTAACTTAGTTTCTTAGTTATGAAGTAACCTAAAATTTGGTAATGTAGAAGAAGAAAAATATTTAAATTGTTTATATCTATTATACCATAATACCATATGAATATGGTGAATAAATATACTATCGAGACGCATTATATAATTTGAATTATTTCCAATGTATATAGAATATGTTCCATCAATTAACAGTCTTTTAACTTAGTTTCATAGTGATGAAGTAACATAAAATTTTGAGATGGAGAAGAAGAAAATACTGAAATTGTTTATATCTATTATACCATAATACAATATGAATATGGTGAATAAATATACTATCGAGACTCATTATATAATTCGAATTATTTCAAATGTATATAGAATATGTGCCATCAATTAATAGTCTTTTAACTTAGTTTCTTAGTGATGAAGTAACATAAAATTTGGAGATGGAGAAGAAGAAAATACTGAAATTGTTTACATCTATTATACCATAATACAATACGAATATGGTGATTAAATATACTATCGGGTCTCATTATATAATTTGAATTATTTATAAAGTATATGGAATATGTGTCATTAATTAATAGTCTTTTAACTTAGTTTCTCGGTGTTGAAGTAACCTAAAATTTGGTGATAGAGAAGAAGAAAAATATTGAAATTGTTTACATCTATTATACCATAATACAATATGAATATGGTGAATAAATATACTATCGAGACTCATTAAATAATTTTAATTATTTCAAATGTATATGGAAAATGTATCATTAAGTAATAGTCTTTTAACTTAGTTTCTTAGTGATGAAGTAACCTAAAATTTGGTAATGGAGAAGAAGAAAAATATTTAAATTGTTTATATCTATTATACCATAATACAATATGAATATGGTGAATAAATATACTATCGAGACGCATTATATAATTTGAATTATTTGAAATGTATATAGAATATGTTCCATCAATTAATAGTCATTTAACTTAGTTTCATAGTGATGAAGTAACATAAAATTTGGAGATGGAGAAGAAGAAAATACTGAAATTTATTACATCTATTATACCATAATACAATATGTATATGGTGAATAAATATACTATCGAGACTCATTATATAATATGAATTATTTCAAATGTAGATAGAATATGTGTCATCAATTAATAGTCTTTTAACTTAGTTTCTTAGTGATGAAGTAACCTAAAATTTGGTGATGTAGAAGAAGAAAATACAGAAATTGTTTACATCTATTATACCATAATACAATATGAATATGGTGAATAAATATACTATCGAGACTCATTATATAATTTGAATTATTTCCAATGTATATAGAATATGTGTCATTAATTAATAGTCCCTTCACTTATTTTCTTGGTGAAGAAGTAACTTTAAATTTGGTGATGGAGAAGAAGAAAAATATTGAAATTGTTTACATCTATTATACCATAATACAATATGAATATGGTGATTAAATATACTATCGGGTCTCATTATATAATTTGAATTATTTCTAAAGTATATGGAATATGTGTCATTAATTAATAGTCTTTTAACTTAGTTTCTCGGTGATGAAGTAACCTAAAATTTGGTGATAGAGAAGAAGAAAAATATTGAAATTGTTTACATTTATTATTCCATAATACAATATCAATATGATGAATAAATATACTATCGAGACTCATTATATAATTTGAATTATTTCCAATGTATATAGAATATGTGTCATTAATTAATAGTCTTTTAACTTATTTTCTTGGTGAAGAAGTAACTTTAAATTTGGTGATGGAGAAGAAGAAAAATATTGAAATTGTTTACATCTATTATACCATAATACAATATGAATATGGTGAATAAATATACTATAGAGACTCATTATATAATTTGAATTATTTCCAATGTATATAGAATATGTGCCATCAATTCATAGTCTTTTAACTTAGTTTTTTGTTCGAGCGTTGCCTATTGTTTGAGGCGATATTTTTTTATGTTTTTTGGGAACGCTTTTGAAAAACGTCGCCTATAGTAAAGGAATAGTTGACGATTATTTACGGCCTCTGAGACAACGTTTTTTAAGCGTTGCGTTGCCAAATTCGGCTACAATTAACAATCGTTGCCTTAAACCTGAATCAGGAAGATCATTTTTGAAGTGTAGCCATAGCTTATAGGTTTTTGCTTTATAGTATCCACATAAAATATACAATTTTGCAATTATTATCAAAATAATATAGTCAATAATAATTGACTTCAAAAATAATATTGATTATATAACTTAAACCATACATCCATAAAAGTTGTAATATAATAAAATCAGTTCAAACTTTAATTCAAGATATAGTATATAGAGTACACAAAATGCCTAACGTAACAATATTACTTTTAATACTTTGAAGTATGACCCTAGTAAAATAACTAAAAACATAGTTCAGCAAAAGAACAAAAATCATATTTCAAGTTTAATGCTTTCAACTACAAGCCAAAAAAAGACATCATCCAACTCATTCAAGTTTGTCTTCTAGGAGTAAAGCATCCAGATCGTCCTCTTGAAATTCGTTAGATATGTCATCCTCCATAAATTCTTCATCTACGTCGTGAAACTTCTTTATTTCCATGTGCAAGAACTTCCTTAGCTTGTGGTTGCAAAAGCTTAGGTCTCTCTGCTTTCTTCATAGCAATGTGGTTGTCCAATTTTCCATCAACCTTTTGAATTCTTTCTCTATTCACTGTAGCTTTCACTTGAGTTCTTTTCTTTGGTGTTTCTAATTTTAGTAAAAATTCACCAAAAGATATTAGGAATAATTTCATGTAATATATGCATAATAGAAAAATTTAAAAATCACTTACCTTGTACAACTTCTTTGTCACCATGTGCATGATCTTTCATTACTTTTGGTTGCGAGAGTTTGTCTATCTCCATTTTATTTGCAATAGTCTCTTTGTCCAAATTGTGATTAACCTTTTGAACTCTTTCTTGTTGAGTTCCTTTTTTTGGTGTTTCTAATTTTTGTAAAAATTCATTAAAAAACAGTAGGAATAATATATCTAAAGGAATTCCAAAACATAACTTTAACATACATCATTTTATATAAAATCAAATGAAACAAGAAAATGATTTACCGTCCATAAATTCTATAATTTCCTGAACCCTTGTAGGGCCCCAATACCCGCTTCATAGCAAACATTTCTCCAAGAACCCTACAATCTTCTTCATAACAATTCACTATCTAATGCCTTACTTAAGATAGGTATTATAATACCTCACATAATACAACGTATATATGCCTCTGACATTAAATATACAATGCATGCGTCAGTAAACCATAATCATGTAACATATTAACCTGAGAATCGCTTTCTTTGTCAAACTTCCCTCTTCAGCTCCATTTAGTTGCTGACACAATGCATGAGGGTAGAATATCAAATTTAAATTTTACAGTCTATCCATTCTTTTGAAACAAGGAAACAAAATTAACAAATCTCACCCTAGCTCTTCTATTTTAATTGAAGGATAAAGTAAATTTTCCTACTTTATAAGTTCAGTTGAGGCCATTCCCATTCTTACAAATTTGATTAGTCCTAATCCAACCTTACAAAATTGGTTTGTAAGGCTAAGGTTGTCATGTCACCCACTTATAAGCACAATTAAGATTCAAACCAAATCACTATCAAATGTGTGAAACTAAAACAGGACTAGGATTTGGAGAAACCATAGAATTCATTAAGAGAAGTATCAAGAGCAACGATTGAATTTATTCTATAAATCAATTATTTCTAGTTTCTAGCTATATCTCCTATATTATTATAATCACATAGTGCCAATAAAAATTGAACATAATCAAGTTATCGAAGGTCGATCTAACCGAATATAATCATACATAACTCCTTGAAAAGGATTAATCGCTCTTGACTGCTTCAAATAGATGATATTTTGTCCTTTCACAAGAAGATAACTTGGAACATCAATGTTAAACAACCAATACAATCCATGAATTCCATATCTTGCTATGGCATTGTCTCCTGCAAACCGCCCTGTCGCAAAGTGAGGTGGTTCTACGCTAGCGTCATTGAAATGAACCTGAAAATTTAATCCAATCAAAACAACTTCGTGCATATAAAGTTATTTTAATCTGAAATCAACAAAACTTGTAATGATGTACCTCTAAGTTTGCATCAGCAGCACTAGCTAAGGCTAGTTGTAATGTATAGTTTCCAATGATTATGTCATTTTGATGTTCAAATATAATCTGCCATGTCGTTGGTTCATATGTTTTGTTTTCTGTTATTCTGTTTACAATACAATTTAGAATCAAAATTCTTTGAAATTTAGTAACAATATAGTTCTAAACAAAAACATTATGGTTATTATTATTACCTTGTAACTTGAGCATAAAACCACTCTATATTCTTGTCAATACCCACAGTGTAAACAAGATCACCATTTGAATATATATCACTGTAACGTTCCCATAATCCATATTGTCTAAACCTGTAAAATGTAAAATATTTGAAATGAATAGGATGCAAAATGTAAGCTTAAGATATGTTTCCAATTTTATAAAATTCACGATTTTTGAACTAACTAACTTGTCTCTGCGTTGTTTGGAGTATAATTTGTTCAAAAGAGTAGGGTAAGGGTCTGGAATGTGAAATTCTAAAGCCAATCGATCTGGGAATCCGATTTCCCAAATGGTTGGTCCATTTCTTGGAGGATTATATACAAGTGAATTCAAGTTTATGACTCCTCCTACAAATTCAAACAAGTAATTGTTTAATCATCTAAATTATAATTAGATTTTGTGATAAGTTAATCTACAATAGAGTAAAAGAAATTCTTTACCACGGGTGATGGTGATTGTAGAATTAGATTTATAATCACCAATGAATCCAGGGACCCAACCATACAAACTATAGTTGCCTGGCACAATATTAGTTATTTTGAAGTATCCCTTTGCATTTGCTCGAGTCCAAAATTGATAACTCTATGAATTGTTTCAGATGTATCAGAATCCAAAATCAAGAAAACACGAGTTTTATTCGAAGATATTTAATGACAAATTTGAAAATTAAATCAAAATTTCACATAAAATACTCTAACATAAATTTGAAAAATGTTATATAAATACATACTTTACTTTCTCTCTGCCATGATCCTGCTTCTCCAGGCAAAGCTAAACCAACAAAAGCATTAGTATATTGAAATCCACTCTTTAATTTCACCAAAACAAACTTGATCCAAATAGAACAAATTTTGCATACATCCGAGTAAATCAAATAACATCCACCGCATAATCATAGATCAAACTTTATCCATAATAGAGCAAAAACATCAAAATGTTTTTAAAACAAAATTCCACAAAGTACACACTTCATTACAAGACAGATCAAAATTCAAACACATCAAAAGGTTACTAACTCAAATACAAGAAAACATAAAAAATCAGTAATCACTTCCAATTCAATATTCAATCAGGCAAAATGCAACAACTGTTAACAAAAAACTTGTAATAAATAAGAAGATAAAAGATTAAGAAGGAAGAAAACACACATATGTATTCAACTGTCTAACAAAGCTTGAGAAGTTGTTGTGTTTGAAGTACTTCGGCAAAAGGTCCCTAGCGAATTCCGGTGGGTCCCAAACAACAAAACTGTTATTGGTTGCGCTCCATGAAACTACGGCGTCAGTGGAAGGGTCATCCACCATGTCATACGTCTTGCTCAAAAACGGAGGCGGCGAGTTTGAGTTTTGCATCGGTGTCGGTGCCGGTAATTGGGATGAGACTTCTCCGTCGCTACTGACGCCGCTGGCTCCGTCCATATCGGAGATTTTTTATATTTGAATAATAATGAGGAATGTTGAGAAATTGAAAACCCTAAAAGGGTAGTTTTTGAATGATAAGAGATGGAATTATGGAATTAGATAAATATTAATAATGTGTTAGAAAAATTCCTGTTTAATTGAAATATATATAAGTTTTAGACTAATATATATATATATATATATATATATATATATATATATATATATATATATATATATATATATATATATATATATATATATATATATATATATATATATATATATATATATATATATAATTTTTTATTTTTTGTTTTATTGAAATTTTTTATTTTTAAATTCCTGTGTTAGAAAAATATATTTTTATATATATATTAATAATGTTTAGAGAAAAATATTTGTTTTTTAGTGTATAAGTTTTGGAGGGAAGATTGCCACCAAAAATATGATAATTCTAAAAAAATTTATACAACATTTCAGAAATGTAGCCTTTTATTAGAACTAATGTAACAATCTAAAAATGTCCCCAAAATTATTTTAGGGGACAATTGTCAAACATTGCTAAAGAAATAATATTTTAACGCTCTAAAATCGTCCACAAAAGCAGTTAAGGGCACAATTAACAACCGTTGGCAAAAAAATAAAAGAGTATCGCTCCATAAACGTCCCCAAAAGTATTTTAGGCGATGATTATCAAGGGTTGCAAACATATTTTTGACAACAATCGTAAATCGTTGCCTATATGAATTTAAGGCAACAATTTCTACATGTTACCTAAAAAAGTGTTGCCAGAGACAACAAATGTTGTAGTGGTGTCATTAAGTAATAGTCTTTTAACTTAGTTTCTTAGTGATGAAGTAACCTAAAATTTGGTGATGGAGAAGAAGAAAATACAAAAATTGTTTATATCTATTATACCATAATACAATATGAATATGATGAATAAATATACTATCGAGACTCATTATATAATTTGAATTATTTCCAATGCGTATATAATATGTGTCATCAATTAATAGTCTTTTAACTTAGTTTCTTGGTCATGAAGTAACCTAAAATTTGGTGATGGAGAAGAAGAAAATACTGAAATTGTTTACATCTATTATACCATAATACAATATGAATATGGTGAATAAATATACTATTAATACTCATTATGTAATTTGAATTATTTTTAATGTATATGGAATAAGTGTGACTAATTAATAGTCTTTTAACTTATTTTCTTGGTGAAGATGTAACCAAAAATTTAGTGATGGGGAAGAAGGAAAATATTGAAATTGTTTACATTTATTATACCATAATACAATATGAATATGGTGAATAAATATACTATCGAGACTCATTGGATAATTTGAATTATTTCAAATGTTTATGGAACATGTGTCATTAAGTAATAGTCTTTTAACTTAGTTTCTTGATGAAGAAGTAACCTAAAATTTGGTGATAGAGAAGAAGAAAATGTTGAAATTGTTTACATCTATTATACCATAATACAATAGGAATATGGTGAATAAAAATACTATTGAGACTCATTATATAATTTGAATTATTACCAATATATATGGAATATGTGTCATTAATTAATAGTCTTTTAACTTAGTTTCTTGGTGATGAAGTAACCTAAAATTTGGTGATGGAGAAGAAGAAAAATATTGAAATTGTTTACATCTATTATACCATAATACAATATGAATATGGTGAACAAATATACTATCGAAACTCATTATATAATTTGAATTATTTTCAAAGTATATGGAATATGTCTTATCAATTAATAGTCTTTTAACTTAGTTTCTTAGTGATGAAGTAACCTAAAATTTGGTGATGGAGAAGAAGAAAATACAGAAATTGTTTACATCTATTATACAATAATACAATATTAATATGGTGAATAAATATACTATCGGGTCTCATTATATAATTTGAATTATTTCTAATGTATATGGAATATGTGTCATTAATTAATAGTCTTTTAACTTAGTTTCTTGGTGAAGAAGTAACCTAAAATTTAGTGATGGAGAAGAAGAAAAATATTGAAATTGTTTACATCTAATATACCATAATACAATATGAATATGATGAATAAATATACTATCGAGACTCATTATATAATTTGAATTATTTCCAATGCGTATATAATATGTGTCATCAATTAATAGTCTTTTAACTTAGTTTCTTGGTGATGAAGTAACCTAAAATTTGGTGATGGAGAAGAAGAAAATATTGAAATTGTTTACATCTATTATACCATAATACAATGTGAATATGGTGAATAAATATACTATTAATACTCATTATATAATTTGAATTACTTATAATGTATATGGAATAAGTGTGACTAATTAATAGTCTTTTAACTTAGTTTCTTGGTGAAGATGTAACCAAAAATTTAGTGATGGGGAAGAAAGAAAATACTGAAATTGTTTACATCTATTATACCATAATACAATATGAATATGGTGAATAAATATACTATCGAGACTCATTAGATAATTTGAATTATTTCAAATGTTTATGAAATATGTGTCATTAAGTAATAGTCTTTTAACTTAGTTTCTTGTTGAAGAAGTAACCTAAAATTAGGTGATAGAAAAGAAGAAAATGTTGAAATTGTTTACATCTATTATACCATAATACAATAGGAATATGGTGAATAAAAATACTATCGAGACTCATTATATAATTTGAATTATTACCAATATATATGGAATATGTGCCATTAATTAATAGTCTTTTAACTTAGTTTCTTGGTGATGAAGTAACCTAAAATTTGGTGATGGAGAAGAAGAAAAATATTAAAATTGTTTACATCTATTATACCATAATACAATATGAATATGGTGAACAAATATACTATCGAAACTCATTATATAATCTGAATTATTTTCAAAGTATATGGAATATGTGTTATCAATTAATAGTCTTTTAACTTAGTTTCTTAGTGATGAAGTAACCTAAAATTTGGTGATGGAGAAGAAGAAAATACAAAAATTGTTTACATCTATTATACAATAATACAATATTAATATGGTGAATAAATATACTATCGGGTCTCATTTTATAATTTGAATTATTTCTAATGTATATGGAATATATGTCATTAATTAATAGTCTTTTAACTTAGTTTCTTGGTGAAGAAGTAACCTAAAATTTAGTGATGGAGAAGAAGAAAAATATTGAAATTGTTTACATCTAATATACCATAATACAATATGAATATGATGAATAAATATACTATCGAGACTCATTATATAATTTGAATTATTTCCAATGCGTATATAATATGTGTCATCAATTAATAGTCTTTTAACTTAGTTTCTTGGTGATGAAGTAACCTAAAATTTGGTGATGGAGAAGAAGAAAATACTGAAATTGTTTACATCTATTATACCATAATACAATATGAATATGGTGAATAAATATACTATTAATACTCATTATATAATTTGAATTATTTATAATGTATATGGAATAAGTGTGACTAATTAATAGTCTTTTAACTTAGTTTCTTGGTGAAGATGTAACCAAAAATTTAGTGATGGGGAAGAAGGAAAATACTGAAATTGTTTACATTTATTATACCATAATACAATATGAATATGGTGAATAAATATACTATCAAGACTCATTAGATAATTTGAATTATTTCAAATGTTTATGGAATATGTGTCATTAAGTAATAGTCTTTTAACTTAGTTTCTTGATGAAGAAGTAACCTAAAATTTGGTGATAGAGAAGAAGAAAATTTTGAAATTGTTTACATCTATTATACCATAATACAATAGGAATATGGTGAATAAAAATACTATCGAGACTCATTATATAATTTGAATTATTACCAATATATATGGAATATGTGCCATTAATTAATAGTCTTTTAACTTAGTTTCTTGGTGATGAAGTAACCTAAAATTTGGTGATGGAGAAGAAGAAAAATATTGAAATTGTTTACATCTATTATACCATAATACAATATGAATATGGCGAACAAATATACTATCGTAACTCATTATATAATTTGAATTATTTTCAAAGTATATGGAATATGTGTTATCAATTAATAGTCTTTTAACTTAGTTTCTTAGTGATGAAGTAACCTAAAATTTGGTTATGGAGAAGAAGAAAATACAGAAACTGTTTACATCTATTATACAATAATACAATATTAATATGGTGAATAAATATACTATCGGGTCTCATTATATAATTTGAATTATTTCTAATGTATATGGAATATGTGTCATTAATTAATAGTCTTTTAACTTAGTTTCTTGGTGAAGAAGTAACCTAAAATTTGGTGATGGAGAAGAAGAAAATACTGAAATTGTTTACATCTATTATACCATAATACAATATGAATATGGTGAATAAATATACTATTAATACTCATTATGTAATTTGAATTATTTTTAATGTATATGGAATAAGTGTGACTAATTAATAGTCTTTTAACTTATTTTCTTGGTGAAGATGTAACCAAAAATTTAGTGATGGGGAAGAAGGAAAATATTGAAATTGTTTACATTTATTATACCATAATACAATATGAATATGGTGAATAAATATACTATCGAGACTCATTAGATAATTTGAATTATTTCAAATGTTTATGGAACATGTGTCATTAAGTAATAGTCTTTTAACTTAGTTTCTTGATGAAGAAGTAACCTAAAATTTGGTGATAGAGAAGAAGAAAATGTTGAAATTGTTTACATCTATTATACCATATACAATATGAATATGGTGAATAAAAATACTATTGAGACTCATTATATAATTTGAATTATTACCAATATATATGGAATATGTGCCATTAATTAATAGTCTTTTAACTTAGTTTCTTGGTGATGAAGTAACCTAAAATTTGGTGATGGAGAAGAAGAAAAATATTGAAATTGTTTACATCTATTATACCATAATACAATATGAATATGGTGAACAAATATACTATCGAAACTCATTATATAATTTGAATTATTTTCAAAGTATATGGAATATGTCTTATCAATTAATAGTCTTTTAACTTAGTTTCTTAGTGATGAAGTAACCTAAAATTTGGTGATGGAGAAGAAGAAAATACTGAAATTGTTTACATCTATTATACCATAATACAATATGAATATGGTGAATAAATACACTATCGAGACTCATTATATAATTTGAATTATTTCAAATGTATATAGAATATGTGTCATAAATTAATTGTCTTTTAACTTAGTTTCTTAGTGATTAAGTAACCTAAAATTTGGTGATGGAGAAGAAGAAAATAATGAAATTGTTTACATCTATTATACCATGACACAATATGAATATGGTGAATAAATATACTATCGAGACTCATTATATAATTTTAATTATTTCAAATGTATATAGAATACGTGTCATCAATTAATAGTCTTTTAACTTAGTTTCTTGGTGATGAAGTAACCTAAAATTTTGTGATGGAGAAGAATAAAATACTGAAATTGATTACATCTATTATACCATAATACAATATGAATATGGTGAATAAATATAATATTAATACTCATTATATAATTTGAATTATTTCTAATGTATATGGAATATGTGTCACTAATTAATAGTCTTTTAACTTAGTTTCTTGGTGAAGAAGTAACCAAAAATTTAGTGATGGAGAAGAAGGAAAATACTGAAATTGTTTACATCTATTATACCATCATACAATATGAATATGGTGAATAAATATATTATCGAGACTCATTAGATAATTTGAATTATTTCAAATGTTTATGGAATATGTGTCCTTAAGTAATAGTCTTTTAACTTAGTTTCTTGATGAAGAAGTAACCTAAAATTTGGTGATAGAGAAGAAGAAAATGTTGAAATTGTTTACATCTATTATACCATAATACAATATGAATATGGTGAATAAAAATACTATCGAGACTCATTATATAATTTGAATTATTACCAATATATATGGAATATGTGCCATTAATTAATAGTCTTTTAACTTAGTTTCTTGGTGATGAAGTAACCTAAAATTTGGTGATGGAGAAGAAGAAAAATATTGAAATTATTTACATCTATTATACCATAATACAATATGAATATGGTGAACAAATATACTATCGAAACTCATTATATAATTTGAATTATTTTCAAAGTATATGGAATATGTGTTATCAATTAATAGTCTTTTAACTTAGTTTCTTAGTGATGAAGTAACCTAAAATTTGGTTATGGAGAAGAAGAAAATACAGAAATTGTTTACATCTATTATACAATAATACAATATTAATATGGTGAATAAATATACTATCGGGTCTCATTATATAATTTGAATTATTTCTAATGTATATGGAATATGTGTCATTAATTAATAGTCTTTTAACTTAGTTTCTTGGTGAAGAAGTAACCTAAAATTTAGTGATGGAGAAGAAGAAAAATATTGAAATTGTTTACATCTAACATACCATAATACAATATGAATATGATGAATAAATATACTATCGAGACTCATTATATAATTTGAATTATTTCCAATGCGTATATAATATGTGTCATCAATTAATAGTCTTTTAACTTAGTTTCTTGGTCATGAAGTAACCTAAAATTTGGTGATGGAGAAGAAGAAAATACTGAAATTGTTTACATATATTATACCATAATACAATATGAATATGGTGAATAAATATACTATTAATACTCATTATGTAATTTGAATTATTTTTAATGTATATGGAATAAGTGTGACTAATTAATAGTCTTTTAACTTAGTTTATTGGTGAAGATGTAACCAAAAATTTAGTGATGGGGAAGAAGGAAAATACTGAAATTGTTTACATTTATTATACCATAATACAATATGAATATGGTGAATAAATATACTATCGAGACTCATTAGATAATTTGAATTATTTCAAATGTTTATGGAATATGTGTCATTAAGTAATAGTCTTTTAACTTAGTTTCTTGATGAAGAAGTAACCTAAAATTTGGTGATAGAGAAGAAGAAAATGTTGAAATTGTTTACATCTATTATACCATAATACAATAGGAATATGGTGAATAAAAATACTATCGAGACTCATTATATAATTTGAATTATTACCAATATATATGGAATATGTGCCATTAATTAATAGTCTTTTAACTTAGTTTCTTGGTGATGAAGTAACCTAAAATTTGGTGATGGAGAAGAAGAAAAATATTGAAATTGTTTACATCTATTATACCACAATACAATATGAATATGGTGAACAAATATACTGTCGAAACTCATTATATAATTTGAATTATTTTCAAAGTATATGGAATATGTGTTATCAATTAATAGTCTTTTAACTTAGTTTCTTAGTGATGAAGTAACCTAAAATTTGGTGATGGAGAAGAATAAAATACTGAAATTGTTTACATCTATTATACCATAATACAATATGAATATGGTGAATAAATATATTATCGAGACTCATTACATAATTTGAATTATTTCAAATGTATATGGAAAATGTGTCATTAAGTAATAGTCTTTTAACTTAGTTTCTTAGTGATGAAGTAACCTAAAAATTGGTAATGGAGAAGAAGAAAAATATTGAAATTGTGTATATCTATTATACCATAATACAATATGAATATGGTGAATAAATATACTATCGAGACTCATTATATAATTTGAATTATTTCCAATGTACATAGAATATGTGTCATCAATTAATAGTCTTTTAACTTAGTTTCTTAGTGATTAAGTAACCTAAAATTTGGTGATGGAGAAGAAAAAAATAATGAAATTGTTTACATCTATTATACCATGATACAATATGAATATGGTGAATAAATATACTATCGAGACTCGTTATATAATTTTAATTATTTCAAATGTATATAGAATATGTGTCATCAATTAATAGTCTTTTAAGTTAGTTTCTTAGTGATGAAGTAACCTAAAATTTTGTGATGGAGAAGAATAAAATACTGAAATTGCTTACATCTACTATACCATAATACAATATGAATATGGTGAATAAATATACTATTAATACTCATTATATAATTTGAATTATTTCTAATGTATATGGAATATGTGTCACTAATTAATAGTCTTTTAACTTAGTTTCTTGGTGAAGAAGTAACCAAAAATTTAGTGATGGAGAAGAAGAAAAATACTGAAATTGTTTACATTTATTATACCATAAAACAATATAAATATGGTGAATAAATATACTATCGAGACTCATTAGATAATTTGAATTATTTCAAATGTTTATGGAATATGTGTCATTAAGTAATAGTCTTTTAACTTAGTTTCTTGATGAAGAAGTAACCTAAAATTTGGTGATAGAGAAGAAGAAAATGTTGAAATTGTTTACATCTATTATACCATAATACAATATGAATATGGTGAATAAAAATAATATCGAGACTCATTATATAATTTGAATTATTACCAATATATATGGTATATGTGCCATTAATTAATAGTCTTTTAACTTAGTTTCTTGGTGATGAAGTAACCTAAAATTTGGTGATGGAGAAGAAGAAAAATATTGAATTTGTTTACATCTATTATACCATAATACAATATGAATATGGTGAACAAATATACTATCGAAACTCATTATATAATTTGAATTATTTTCAAAGTATATGGAATATGTGTTATCAATTAATAGTCTTTTAACTTAGTTTCTTAGTGATGAAGTACCTAAGATTTGGTGATGGAGAAGAAGAAAATACAGAAATTGTTTACATCTATTATACAATAATACAATATTAATATGGTGAATAAATATACTATCGGGTCTCATTATATAATTTGAATTATTTCTAATGTATATGGAATATGTGTCATTAATTAATAGTCTTTTAACTTAGTTTCTTGGTGAAGAAGTAACCTAAAATTTAGTGATGGAGAAGAAGAAAAATATAGAAATTGTTTACATCAATTATACCATAATACAATATGAATAGGATGAATAAATATACTATCGAGACTTATTATATAATTTGAATTATTTCCAATGCGTATATAATATGTGTCATCAATTAATAGTCTTTTAACTTAGTTTCTTGGTGATGAAGTAACCTAAAATTTGGTGATGGAGAAGAAGAAAATACAGAAATTGTTTACATCTATTATACCATAATACAATATGAATATGGTGAATAAATATACTATTAATACTCATTGTATAATTTGAATTATTTCTAATGTATATGGAATATGTGTCACTAATTAGTAGTCTTTTAACTTAGTTTCTTGGTGAAGAAGTAACCAAAAATTTAGTGATGGAGAAGTAGGAAAATACTGAAATTGTTTACATTTATTATACCATAATACAATATGAATATGGTGAATAAATATACTATCGAGACTCATTAGATAATTTGAATTATTTCAAATGTTTATGGAATATGTGTCATTAAGTAATAGTCTTTTAACTTAGTTTCTTGATGAAGAAGTAACCTAAAATTAGGTGATAGAGAAGAAGAAAATGTTGAAATTGTTTACATCTATTATACCATAATACAATAGGAATATGGTGAATAAAAATACTATCGAGACTCATTATATAATTTGAATTATTACCAATATATATGGAATATGAGCCATTAATTAATAGTCTTTTAACTTAGTTTCTTGGTGATGAAGTAACCTAAAATTTGGTGATGGAGAAGAAGAAAAATATTGAAATTGTTTACATCTATTATACCATAATACAATATGAATATGGTGAACAAATATACTATCGAAACTCATTATATAATTTGAATTATTTTCAAAGTATATGGAATATGTGTTATCAATTAATAGTCTTTTAACTTAGTTTCTTATTGATGAAGTAACCTAAAATTTGGTGATGGAGAAGAAGAAAATACAGAAATTGTTTACATCTATTATACAATAATACAATATTAATATGGTGAATAAATATACTATCGGGTCTCATTTTATAATTTGAATTATTTCTAATTAATATGGAATATGTGTCATTAATTAATAGTCTTTTAACTTAGTTTATTGGTGAAGAAGTAACCTAAAATTTAGTGATGGAGAAGAAGAAAAATATTGAAATTGTTTACATCTAATATACCATAATACAATATGAATATGATGAATAAATATACTATCGAGACTCATTATATAATTTGAATTATTTCCAATGCGTATATAATATGTGTCATCAATTAATAGTCTTTTAACTTAGTTTCTTGGTGATGAAGTAACCTAAAATTTTGTGATGGAGAAGAAGAAAATACTGAAATTGTTTACATCTATTATACCATAATACAATATGAATATGGTGAATAAATATACTATTAATACTCATTATATAATTTGAATTATTTATAATGTATATGGAATAAGTGTGACTAATTAATAGTCTTTTAACTTAGTTTCTTGGTGAAGATGTAACCAAAAATTTAGTGATGGGGAAGAAGGAAAATACTGAAATTGTTTACATTTATTATACCATAATACAATATGAATATGGTGAATAAATATACTATCGAGACTCATTAGATAATTTGAATTATTTCAAATGTTTATGGAATATGTGTCATTAAGTAATAGTCTTTTAACTTAGTTTCTTGATGAAGAAGTAACCTAAAATTTGGTGATAGAGAAGAAGAAAATGTTGAAATTGTTTACATCTATTATACCATAATACAATAGGAATATGGTGAATAAAAATACTATCGAGACTCATTATATAATTTGAATTATTACCAATATATATGTAATATGTGCCATTAATTAATAGTCTTTTAACTTAGTTTCTTGGTGATGAAGTAACCTAAAATTTGGTGATGGAGAAGAAGAAAAATATTGAAATTGTTTACATCTATTATACCATAATACAATATGAATATGGTGAACAAATATACTATCGAAACTCATTATATAATTTGAATTATTTTCAAAGTATATGGAATATGTGTTATCAATTAATAGTCTTTTAACTTAGTTTCTTAGTGATGAAGTAACCTAAAATTTGGTTATGGAGAAGAAGAAAATACAGAAACTGTTTACATCTATTATACAATAATACAATATTAATATGGTGAATAAATATACTATCGGGTCTCATTATATAATTTGAATTATTTCTAATGTATATGGAATATGTGTCATTAATTAATAGTCTTTTAACTTAGTTTCTTGGTGAAGAAGTAACCTAAAATTTAGTGATGGAGAAGAAGAAAAATATTGAAATTGTTTACATCTAATATACCATAATACAATATGAATATGATGAATAAATATACTATCGAGACTCATTATATAATTTGAATTATTTCCAATGCGTATATAATATGTGTCATCAATTAATAGTCTTTTAACTTAGTTTCTTGGTGATGAAGTAACCTAAAATTTGGTGATGGAGAAGAAGAAAATACTGATATTGTTTACATCTATTATACCATAATACAATATGAATATGGTGAATATATATACTATTAATACTCATTATATAATTTGAATTATTTATAATGTATATGGAATAAGTGTGACTAATTAATAGTCTTTTAACTTAGTTTCTTGGTGAAGATGTAACCAAAAATTTAGTGATGGGGAAGAAGGAAAATACTGAAATTGTTTACATTTATTATACCATAATACAATATGAATATGGTGAATAAATATACTATCGAGACTCATTAGATAATTTGAATTATTTCAAATGTTTATGGAATATGTGTCATTAAGTAATAGTCTTTTAACTTAGTTTCTTGATGAAGAAGTAACCTAAATATGTTGATAGAGAAGAAGAAAATGTTGAAATTGTTTACATCTATTATACCATAATACAATAGGAATATGGTGAATAAAAATACTATCGAGACTCATTATATAATTTGAATTATTACCAATATATATGGAATATGTGCCATTAATTAATAGTCTTTTAACTTAGTTTCTTGGTGATGAAGTAACCTAAAATTTGGTGATGGAGAAGAAGAAAAATATTGAAATTGTTTACATCTATTATACCATAATACAATATGAATAAGGTGAACAAATATACTATCGAAACTCATTATATAATTTGAATTATTTTCAAAGTATATGGAATATGTGTTATCAATTAATAGTCTTTTAACTTAGTTTCTTAGTGATGAAGTAACCTAAAATTTTGTGATGGAGAAGAATAAAATACTGAAATTGTTTACATCTATTATACAATAATACAATATGAATATGGTGAATAAATATACTATCGGGTCTCATTATATAATTTGAATTATTTCTAATGTATATGGAATATGTGTCATTAATTAATAGTCTTTTAACTTAGTTTCTTGGTGAAGAAGTAACCTAAAATTTGGTGATGGAGAAGAAGAAAAATATTGAAATTGTTTACATCTAATATACCATAATACAATATGAATATGATGAATAAATATACTATCGAGACTCATTATATAATTTGAATTATTTCCAATGCGTATATAATATGTGTCATCAATTAATAGTCTTTTAACTTAGTTTCTTGGTGATGAAGTAACCTAAAATTTGGTGATGGAGAAGAAGAAAATACTGAAATTATTTACATCTATTATACCATAATACAATATGAATATGGTGAATAAATATACTATTAATACTCATTATATAATTGGAATTATTTATAATGTATATGGAATAAGTGTGACTAATTAATAGTCTTTTAACTTAGTTTCTTGGTGAAGATGTAACCAAAAATTTAGTGATGGGGAAGAAGGAAAATACTGAAATTGTTTACATTTATTATACCATAATACAATATGAATATGGTGAATAAATATACTATCGAGACTCATTAGATAATTTGAATTATTTCAAATGTTTATGGAATATGTGTTATTAAGTAATAGTCTTTTAACTTAGTTTCTTGATGAAGAAGTAACCTAAAATTTGGTGATAGAGAAGAAGAAAATGTTGAAATTGTTTACATCTATTATACCATAATACAATAAGAATATGGTGAATAAAAATACTATCGAGACTCATTATATAATTTGAATTATTACCAATATATATGGAATATGTGCCATTAATTAATAGTCTTTTAACTTAGTTTCTTGGTGATGAAGTAACCTAAAATTTGGTGATGGAGAAGAAGAAATATATTGAAATTGTTTACATCTATTATACCATAATACAATATGAATATGGTGAACAAATATACTATCGAAACTCATTATATAATTTGAATTATTTTCAAAGTATATGGAATATGTGTTATCAATTAATAGTCTTTTAACTTAGTTTCTTAGTGATGAAGTAACCTAAAATTTTGTGATGGAGAAGAATAAAATACTGAAATTGTTTACATCTATTATACCATAATACAATATGAATATGGTGAATAAATATATTATCAAGACTCATTACATAATTTGAATTATTTCAAATGTATATGGAAAATGTGTCATTAAGTAATAGTCTTTTAACTTAGTTTCTTAGTGATGAAGTAACCTAAAAATTGGTAATGGAGAAGAAGAAAAATATTGAAATTGTGTATATCTATTATACCATAATACAATATGAATATGGTGAATAAACATACTATCGAGACTCATTATATAATTTGAATTATTTCCAATGTACATAGAATATGTGTCATTAATTAATTGTCTTTTAACTTAGTTTCTTAGTGATTAAGTAACCTAAAATTTGGTGATGGAGAAGAAGAAAATAATGAAATTGTTTACATCTATTATACCATGATACAATATGAATATGGTGAATAAATATACTATCGAGACTCGTTATATAATTTTAATTATTTCAAATGTATATAGAATATGTGTCATCAATTAATAGTCTTTTAACTTAGTTTCTTAGTGATGAAGTAACCTAAAATTTTTTGATGGAGAAGAATAAAATACTGAAATTGTTTACATCTATTATACCATAATACAATATGAATATGGTGAATAAATATACTATTAATACCCATTATATAATTTGAATTATTTCTAATGTATATGGAATATGTGTCACTAATTAATAGTCTTTTAACTTAGTTTCTTGGTGAAAAAGTAACCAAAAATTTAGTGATGGAGAAGAAGGAAAATACTGAAATTGTTTACATTTATTATACCATAATACAATATGAATATGGTGAATAAATATACTATCGAGACTCATTAGATAATTTGAATTATTTCAAATGTTTATGGAATATGTGTCATTAAGTAATAGTCTTTTAACTTAGTTTCTTGATGAAGTAGTAACCTAAAATTTGGTGATAGAGAAGAAGAAAATGTTGAAATTGTTTACATCTATTATACCCTAATACATTATGAATATGGTGAATAAAAATACTATCGAGACTCATTATATAATTTGAATTATTACCAATATATATGGAATATGTGCCATTAATTAATAGTCTTTTAACTTAGTTTCTTGGTGATGAAGTAACCTAAAATTTGGTGATGGAGAAGAAGAAAAATATTGAATTTGTTTACATCTATTATACCATAATACAATATGAATATGGTGAACAAATATACTATCGAAACTCATTATATAATTTGAATTATTTTCAAAGTATATGGAATATGTGTTATCAATTAATAGTCTTTTAACTTAGTTTCTTAGTGATGAAGTACCTAAGATTTGGTGATGGAGAAGAAGAAAATACAGAAATTGTTTACATCTATTATACAATAATACAATATTAATATGGTGAATAAATATACTATCGGGTCTCATTATATAATTTGAATTATTTCTAATGTATATGGAATATGTGTCATTAATTAATAGTCTTTTAACTTAGTTTCTTGGTGAAGAAGTAACCTAAAATTTAGTGATGGAGAAGAAGAAAAATATAGAAATTGTTTACATCAATTATACCATAATACAATATGAATAGGATGAATAAATATACTATCGAGACTTATTATATAATTTGAATTATTTCCAATGCGTATATAATATGTGTCATCAATTAATAGTCTTTTAACTTAGTTTCTTGGTGATGAAGTAACCTAAAATTTGGTGATGGAGAAGAAGAAAATACTGAAATTGTTTACATCTATTATACCATAATACAATATGAATATGGTGAATAAATATACTATTAATACTCATTGTATAATTTGAATTATTTCTAATGTATATGGAATATGTGTCACTAATTAGTAGTCTTTTAACTTAGTTTCTTGGTGAAGAAGTAACCAAAAATTTAGTGATGGAGAAGTAGGAAAATACTGAAATTGTTTACATTTATTATACCATAATACAATATGAATATGGTGAATAAATATACTATCGAGACTCATTAGATAATTTGAATTATTTCAAATGTTTATGGAATATGTGTCATTAAGTAATAGTCTTTTAACTTAGTTTCTTGATGAAGAAGTAACCTAAAATTAGGTGATAGAGAAGAAGAAAATGTTGAAATTGTTTACATCTATTATACCATAATACAATATGAATATGGTGAATAAAAATAATATCGAGACTCATTATATAATTTGAATTATTACCAATATATATGGTATATGTGCCATTAATTAATAGTCTTTTAACTTAGTTTCTTGGTGATGAAGTAACCTAAAATTTGGTGATGGAGAAGAAGAAAAATATTGAATTTGTTTACATCTATTATACCATAATACAATATGAATATGGTGAACAAATATACTATCGAAACTCATTATATAATTTGAATTATTTTCAAAGTATATGGAATATGTGTTATCAATTAATAGTCTTTTAACTTAGTTTCTTAGTGATGAAGTACCTAAGATTTGGTGATGGAGAAGAAGAAAATACAGAAATTGTTTACATCTATTATACAATAATACAATATTAATATGGTGAATAAATATACTATCGGGTCTCATTATATAATTTGAATTATTTCTAATGTATATGGAATATGTGTCATTAATTAATAGTCTTTTAACTTAGTTTCTTGGTGAAGAAGTAACCTAAAATTTAGTGATGGAGAAGAAGAAAAATATAGAAATTGTTTACATCAATTATACCATAATACAATATGAATAGGATGAATAAATATACTATCGAGACTTATTATATAATTTGAATTATTTCCAATGCGTATATAATATGTGTCATCAATTAATAGTCTTTTAACTTAGTTTCTTGGTGATGAAGTAACCTAAAATTTGGTGATGGAGAAGAAGAAAATACTGAAATTGTTTACATCTATTATACCATAATACAATATGAATATGGTGAATAAATATACTATTAATACTCATTGTATAATTTGAATTATTTCTAATGTATATGGAATATGTGTCACTAATTAGTAGTCTTTTAACTTAGTTTCTTGGTGAAGAAGTAACCAAAAATTTAGTGATGGAGAAGTAGGAAAATACTGAAATTGTTTACATTTATTATACCATAATACAATATGAATATGGTGAATAAATATACTATCGAGACTCATTAGATAATTTGAATTATTTCAAATGTTTATGGAATATGTGTCATTAAGTAATAGTCTTTTAACTTAGTTTCTTGATGAAGAAGTAACCTAAAATTAGGTGATAGAGAAGAAGAAAATGTTGAAATTGTTTACATCTATTATACCATAATACAATAGGAATATGGTGAATAAAAATACTATCGAGACTCATTATATAATTTGAATTATTACCAATATATATGGAATATGAGCCATTAATTAATAGTCTTTTAACTTAGTTTCTTGGTGATGAAGTAACCTAAAATTTGGTGATGGAGAAGAAGAAAAATATTGAAATTGTTTACATCTATTATACCATAATACAATATGAATATGGTGAACAAATATACTATCGAAACTCATTATATAATTTGAATTATTTTCAAAGTATATGGAATATGTGTTATCAATTAATAGTCTTTTAACTTAGTTTCTTATTGATGAAGTAACCTAAAATTTGGTGATGGAGAAGAAGAAAATACAGAAATTGTTTACATCTATTATACAATAATACAATATTAATATGGTGAATAAATATACTATCGGGTCTCATTTTATAATTTGAATTATTTCTAATTAATATGGAATATGTGTCATTAATTAATAGTCTTTTAACTTAGTTTATTGGTGAAGAAGTAACCTAAAATTTAGTGATGGAGAAGAAGAAAAATATTGAAATTGTTTACATCTAATATACCATAATACAATATGAATATGATGAATAAATATACTATCGAGACTCATTATATAATTTGAATTATTTCCAATGCGTATATAATATGTGTCATCAATTAATAGTCTTTTAACTTAGTTTCTTGGTGATGAAGTAACCTAAAATTTTGTGATGGAGAAGAAGAAAATACTGAAATTGTTTATATCTATTATACCATAATACAATATGAATATGGTGAATAAATATACTATTAATACTCATTATATAATTTGAATTATTTATAATGTATATGGAATAAGTGTGACTAATTAATAGTCTTTTAACTTAGTTTCTTGGTGAAGATGTAACCAAAAATTTAGTGATGGGGAAGAAGGAAAATACTGAAATTGTTTACATTTATTATACCATAATACAATATGAATATGGTGAATAAATATACTATCGAGACTCATTAGATAATTTGAATTATTTCAAATGTTTATGGAATATGTGTCATTAAGTAATAGTCTTTTAACTTAGTTTCTTGATGAAGAAGTAACCTAAAATTTGGTGATAGAGAAGAAGAAAATGTTGAAATTGTTTACATCTATTATACCATAATACAATAGGAATATGGTGAATAAAAATACTATCGAGACTCATTATATAATTTGAATTATTACCAATATATATGTAATATGTGCCATTAATTAATAGTCTTTTAACTTAGTTTCTTGGTGATGAAGTAACCTAAAATTTGGTGATGGAGAAGAAGAAAAATATTGAAATTGTTTACATCTATTATACCATAATACAATATGAATATGGTGAACAAATATACTATCGAAACTCATTATATAATTTGAATTATTTTCAAAGTATATGGAATATGTGTTATCAATTAATAGTCTTTTAACTTAGTTTCTTAGTGATGAAGTAACCTAAAATTTGGTTATGGAGAAGAAGAAAATACAGAAACTGTTTACATCTATTATACAATAATACAATATTAATATGGTGAATAAATATACTATCGGGTCTCATTATATAATTTGAATTATTTCTAATGTATATGGAATATGTGTCATTAATTAATAGTCTTTTAACTTAGTTTCTTGGTGAAGAAGTAAACTAAAATTTAGTGATGGAGAAGAAGAAAAATATTGAAATTGTTTACATCTAATATACCATAATACAATATGAATATGATGAATAAATATACTATCGAGACTCATTATATAATTTGAATTATTTCCAATGCGTATATAATATGTGTCATCAATTAATAGTCTTTTAACTTAGTTTCTTGGTGATGAAGTAACCTAAAATTTGGTGATGGAGAAGAAGAAAATACTGATATTGTTTACATCTATTATACCATAATACAATATGAATATGGTGAATATATATACTATTAATACTCATTATATAATTTGAATTATTTATAATGTATATGGAATAAGTGTGACTAATTAATAGTCTTTTAACTTAGTTTCTTGGTGAAGATGTAACCAAAAATTTAGTGATGGGGAAGAAGGAAAATACTGAAATTGTTTACATTTATTATACCATAATACAATATGAATATGGTGAATAAATATACTATCGAGACTCATTAGATAATTTGAATTATTTCAAATGTTTATGGAATATGTGTCATTAAGTAATAGTCTTTTAACTTAGTTTCTTGATGAAGAAGTAACCTAAATATGTTGATAGAGAAGAAGAAAATGTTGAAATTGTTTACATCTATTATACCATAATACAATAGGAATATGGTGAATAAAAATACTATCGAGACTCATTATATAATTTGAATTATTACCAATATATATGGAATATGTGCCATTAATTAATAGTCTTTTAACTTAGTTTCTTGGTGATGAAGTAACCTAAAATTTGGTGATGGAGAAGAAGAAAAATATTGAAATTGTTTACATCTATTATACCATAATACAATATGAATAAGGTGAACAAATATACTATCGAAACTCATTATATAATTTGAATTATTTTCAAAGTATATGGAATATGTGTTATCAATTAATAGTCTTTTAACTTAGTTTCTTAGTGATGAAGTAACCTAAAATTTTGTGATGGAGAAGAATAAAATACTGAAATTGTTTACATCTATTATACAATAATACAATATGAATATGGTGAATAAATATACTATCGGGTCTCATTATATAATTTGAATTATTTCTAATGTATATGGAATATGTGTCATTAATTAATAGTCTTTTAACTTAGTTTCTTGGTGAAGAAGTAACCTAAAATTTGGTGATGGAGAAGAAGAAAAATATTGAAATTGTTTACATCTAATATACCATAATACAATATGAATATGATGAATAAATATACTATCGAGACTCATTATATAATTTGAATTATTTCCAATGCGTATATAATATGTGTCATCAATTAATAGTCTTTTAACTTAGTTTCTTGGTGATGAAGTAACCTAAAATTTGGTGATGGAGAAGAAGAAAATACTGAAATTATTTACATCTATTATACCATAATACAATATGAATATGGTGAATAAATATACTATTAATACTCATTATATAATTGGAATTATTTATAATGTATATGGAATAAGTGTGACTAATTAATAGTCTTTTAACTTAGTTTCTTGGTGAAGATGTAACCAAAAATTTAGTGATGGGGAAGAAGGAAAATACTGAAATTGTTTACATTTATTATACCATAATACAATATGAATATGGTGAATAAATATACTATCGAGACTCATTAGATAATTTGAATTATTTCAAATGTTTATGGAATATGTGTTATTAAGTAATAGTCTTTTAACTTAGTTTCTTGATGAAGAAGTAACCTAAAATTTGGTGATAGAGAAGAAGAAAATGTTGAAATTGTTTACATCTATTATACCATAATACAATAAGAATATGGTGAATAAAAATACTATCGAGACTCATTATATAATTTGAATTATTACCAATATATATGGAATATGTGCCATTAATTAATAGTCTTTTAACTTAGTTTCTTGGTGATGAAGTAACCTAAAATTTGGTGATGGAGAAGAAGAAATATATTGAAATTGTTTACATCTATTATACCATAATACAATATGAATATGGTGAACAAATATACTATCGAAACTCATTATATAATTTGAATTATTTTCAAAGTATATGGAATATGTGTTATCAATTAATAGTCTTTTAACTTAGTTTCTTAGTGATGAAGTAACCTAAAATTTTGTGATGGAGAAGAATAAAATACTGAAATTGTTTACATCTATTATACCATAATACAATATGAATATGGTGAATAAATATATTATCAAGACTCATTACATAATTTGAATTATTTCAAATGTATATGGAAAATGTGTCATTAAGTAATAGTCTTTTAACTTAGTTTCTTAGTGATGAAGTAACCTAAAAATTGGTAATGGAGAAGAAGAAAAATATTGAAATTGTGTATATCTATTATACCATAATACAATATGAATATGGTGAATAAACATACTATCGAGACTCATTATATAATTTGAATTATTTCCAATGTACATAGAATATGTGTCATTAATTAATTGTCTTTTAACTTAGTTTCTTAGTGATTAAGTAACCTAAAATTTGGTGATGGAGAAGAAGAAAATAATGAAATTGTTTACATCTATTATACCATGATACAATATGAATATGGTGAATAAATATACTATCGAGACTCGTTATATAATTTTAATTATTTCAAATGTATATAGAATATGTGTCATCAATTAATAGTCTTTTAACTTAGTTTCTTAGTGATGAAGTAACCTAAAATTTTTTGATGGAGAAGAATAAAATACTGAAATTGTTTACATCTATTATACCATAATACAATATGAATATGGTGAATAAATATACTATTAATACCCATTATATAATTTGAATTATTTCTAATGTATATGGAATATGTGTCACTAATTAATAGTCTTTTAACTTAGTTTCTTGGTGAAAAAGTAACCAAAAATTTAGTGATGGAGAAGAAGGAAAATACTGAAATTGTTTACATTTATTATACCATAATACAATATGAATATGGTGAATAAATATACTATCGAGACTCATTAGATAATTTGAATTATTTCAAATGTTTATGGAATATGTGTCATTAAGTAATAGTCTTTTAACTTAGTTTCTTGATGAAGTAGTAACCTAAAATTTGGTGATAGAGAAGAAGAAAATGTTGAAATTGTTTACATCTATAATACCCTAATACATTATGAATATGGTGAATAAAAATACTATCGAGACTCATTATATAATTTGAATTATTACCAATATATATGGAATATGTGCCATTAATTAATAGTCTTTTAACTTAGTTTCTTGGTGATGAAGTAACCTAAAATTTGGTGATGGAGAAGAAGAAAAATATTGAATTTGTTTACATCTATTATACCATAATACAATATGAATATGGTGAACAAATATACTATCGAAACTCATTATATAATTTGAATTATTTTCAAAGTATATGGAATATGTGTTATCAATTAATAGTCTTTTAATTTAGTTTCTTAGTGATGAAGTAACCTAAATTTTGGTGATGGAGAAGAAGAAAATACAGAAATTGTTTACATCTATTATACAATAATACAATATTAATATGGTGAATAAATATACTATCGGGTCTCATTATATAATTTGAATTATTTCTAATGTATATGGAATATGTGTCATTAATTAATAGTCTTTTAACTTAGTTTCTTGGTGAAGAAGTAACCTAAAATTTAGTGATGGAGAAGAAGAAAAATATTGAAATTGTTTACATCTATTATACCATAATACAATATGAATATGATGAACAAATATACTATCGAGACTTATTATATAATTTGAATTATTTCCAATGCGTATATAATATGTGTCATCAATTAATAGTCTTTTAACTTAGTTTCTTGGTGATGAAGTAACCTAAAATTTTGTGATGGAGAAGAAGAAAATACTGAAATTGTTTACATCTATTATACCATAATACAATATGAATATGGTGAATAAATATACTATTAATACTCATTATATAATTTGAATTATTTCTAATATATATGGAATATGTGTCACTAATTAATAGTCTTTTAACTTAGTTTCTTGGTGAAGAAGTAACCAAAAATTTAGTGATGGAGAAGAAGGAAAATACTGAAATTGTTTACATTTATTATGCCATAATACAATATGAATATGGTGAACAAATATACTATCGAAACTCATATATAATTGGAATTATTTTCAAAGTATATGGAATATGTGTTATCAATTAACAGTCTTTTAACGTAGTTTCTTAGTGATGAAGTAACCTAAAATTTGGTGATGGAGAAGAATAAAATACTGAAATTGTTTACATCTATTATACCATAATATAATATGAATATGGTGAATAAATATACTATCGAGACTCATTAGATAATTTGAATTATTTCAAATGTATATGGAAAATGTGTCATTAAGTAATAGTCTTTTAACTTAGTTTCTTAGTGATGAAGTAACCTAAAAATTGGTAATGGAGAAGAAGAAAAATATTGAAATTGTGTATATCTATTATACCATAATACAATATGAATATGGTGAACAAATATACTATCGTGACTAATTATATAATTTGAATTATTTCCAATGTATATGGAATATGTGTTATCAATTAATAGTCTTTTAACTTAATTTCTTAGTGATGAAGTAACCTAAATTTTGGTGATGGAGAAGAATAAAATACTGAAACTGTTTGCATCTATTATACCATAATACAATATGAATATGGTGAATAAATATACTATCGAGACTCATTAGATAATTTGAATTATTTCAAATGTATATAGAATATGTGTCATCAATTAATAGTCTTTTAACTTTGTTTCTTAGTGATGAAGTAACCTAGAATTTGGTGATGGAGAAGAAGAAAAATATTTAAATTGTTTACAACTATTATACCATAATACAATATGAATATGGTGAATAAATATACTATCGGGCCTCATTATATAATATGAATTATTTCAAATGTATATGGAATATGTGTCATTAAGTAATAGTCTTTTAACTTAGTTTCTTGGTTAAGAAGTAACAAAAAATTTGGTGATTGAGAAGAAGAAAATACTGAAATTGTTTACATCTATTATACCATAATATAATATGAATATGGTGGATAAATATACTATCGAGACTCATCAGATAATTTGAATTATTTTAAATGAATAAGGAATATGTATCATTAAGTAATAGTGTTTTAACTTAGTTTCTAAGTGATGAAGTAACCTAAAATTTGGTGATGGAGAAGAAGAAAAATATTGAAATTATTTACTTCTATTAAACCATAATACAATATGATTATGTTGAATAAATATAATATCGAGACTCATTATATAATTTGAATTATTTCCAATGTACATAGAATATGTGTCATCAATTAATAGTCTTTTAACTTAGTTTCTTAGTGATGAAGTAACCAAAAATTTGGTGATTGAGAAGAAGGAAAATATTGAAATTGTTTACATCTATTATACCATAATAAAATTTGAATATGGTGAATAAATATACTATCGGGCCTCATTATATAATTTGAATTATTTCAAATGTATATAGAATATGTGTCATTAAGTAATTGTCTTTTATCTTAGTTTCTAAGTGATGAAGTAACCTAAAATTTGATGATGGAGAAGAAGAAAAATATTGAAATTGTTTACATCTATTAAACCATAATACAATATGAATATGGTGAATAAATATACTATCGGGCCTCATTATATAATTTGAATTATTTCAAATGTATATGGAATATGTGTCATTAAGTAATTATCTTTTAACTTAGTTTCTTAGTGATGAAATAATCTAAAATTTGGTGATGGAGAACAAGAAAATATTGAAATTGTTTACATCTATTATACCATAATACAATATGAATATGGTGAATAAATATACTATCGAGACTCATTATATAATATGAATTATTAACAATATATAGTGAATATGTGCCATTAATTAATAGTCTTTTAACTTAGTTTCTTAGTGATGAAGTAACATAAAATTTTGTGATGGAGAAGAAGAAAAATATTGAAATTCTTTACATCTATTATACCATAATACAATATGAATATGGTGGATAAATATACTATCGAGACTTATTAGATAATTTGAATTATTTTAAATGTATATGGAATATGTGTCATTAAGTAATAGTCTTTTAACTTAGTTTCTTGGTGAAGAAGTAACATAAAATTTGGTGATGGAGAAGAAGAAAAATATTGAAATTGTTTCCATCTATTATACCATAATACAATATGAATATGGTGAAATACATATACTATCGAGACTCATTAGATTATTTGAATTATTTCAAATGTATATGGAATATGTGTCATTAAGTAATAGTCTTTTAACTTAGTTTCTTAGTGATGAAATAACCTAAAATTTGGTGATAGAGAATAAGAAAATACTGAAATTGTTTACAACTATTATACCATAATACAATATGAATATGGTAAATAAATATACTATCGAGACTCATTATATAATTTGAATTATTACCAATATATATGGAATATATGACATTAATTAATAGTCTTTTAAATTAGTTTCTAGGTGATGAAGTAACCTAAAATTTGGTGATGGAGAAGAAGAAAAAAATTGAAATTGTTTACATCTATTATACCATAATACAATATGAATATGGTGAACAAATATACTATCGAGACTAATTATATAATTTGAATTATTTCCAATGTATATGGAATATGTGTTATCAATTAATAGTCTTTTAACTTAGTTTCTTAGTGATGAAGTAACATAAAATTTGGTGATGGAGAAGAAGAAAAATATTGAAATTCTTTACATCTATTATACCATAATACAATATGAATATGGTGGATAAATATACTTTTGAGACTCATCAGATAATTTGAATTATTTTAAATGTATATGGAATATGTGTCATTAAGTAATAGTCTTTTAACTTAATTTCTTAGTGATGAACTAACCTAAAATTTGGTGATGGAGAAGAAGAAAATACTGAAATTGTTTACATTTATTATACCATAATACAATATGAATATGGTGATTTAATATACTATCAAGACTTATTATATAATTTGAATTATTTCTAATGTATATGGAATATGTGTCATTAATTAATAGTCTTTTGACTTAGGTTCTTGGTGAAGAAGTAACCTAAAATTTGGTGATGGAGAAGAAGAAAAATATTGAAATTGTTTACATCTATTAAACCATAATACAATATGAATATGGTGAATAAATATACTATCGAGACTCATTATATAATTTTAATTATTTCCAATGTATATAGAATATATGTCATCATTTAATTGTCTTTTAACTTAATTTCTTAGTGATGAACTAACCTAAAATTTGGTGATGGAGAAGAAGAAAATACTGAAATTGTTTACATCTATTATACCATAATATAATATGAATTTGGTGGATAAATATACCATCGAGACTCATTAGATAATTTGAATTATTTCAAAAATATATGGAATATGTGTTATTAAGTAAAAGTCTTTTAAATTAGTTTCTTAGTGATTAAGTTACCTAAAATATGTGATGGAGAAGAAGAAAAATAATGAAATTGTTTACATCTAATATACCATAATACAATATGAATATGGTTAATAAATTTATTATCGAGACTCATTATATAATTTGAATTATTACCAATATATAAGGAATATGTGCCATTAATTAATAGTCTTTTAACTTAGTTTCTAAGTGATGAAGTAACCTAAAATTTCGTGATGGAGAAGACGGAAAATATTTAAATTGTTTACATCTATTATACCATAATACAATATGAATATGGTGAATAAATATACTATCGAGACTCATTATATAATTTGAATTATTACCAATATATATGGAATATGTGCCATTAATTAATAGTCTTTTAACTTAGTTTCTTAGTGATGAAGTAACCTTAAATTTGGTGTTGGAGAAGAAGAAAAATATTGAAATTGTTTACATCTATTATACCATAATACAATATGAATATGGTGAACAAATATACTATCGAGACTAATTATATAATTTGAATTATTTCCAATGTATATGGAATATGTGTTATCAATTAATAGTCTTTTAACTTAGTTTCTTAGTGATGAAGTAACCTAAATTTTGGTGATGGAGAAGAATAAAATACTGAAACTGTTTGCATCTATTATACCATAATACAATATGAATATGGTGAATAAATATACTATCGAGACTCGTTAGATAATTTGAATTATTTCAAATGTATATAGAATATGTGTCATCAATTAATAGTCTTTTAACTTTGTTTCTTAGTGATGAAGTAACCTAGAATTTGGTGATGGAGAAGAAGAAAAATATTTAAATTGTTTACAACTATTATACCATAATATAATATGAATATGGTGAATAAATATACTATCGGGCCTCATTATATAATATGAATTATTTCAAATGTATATGGAATATGTGTCATTAAGTAATAGTCTTTTAACTTAGTTTCTTGGTTAAGAAGTAACAAAAAATTTGGTGATTGAGAAGAAGAAAATACTGAAATTGTTTACATCTATTATACCATAATACAATATGAATATGGTGGATAAATATACTATCGAGACTCATCAGATAATTTGAATTATTTTAAATGTATAAGGAATATTTGTCATTAAGTAATAGTCTTTTAACTTAGTTTCTAAGTGATGAAGTAACCTAAAATTTGGTGATGGAGAAGAAGAAAAATATTTAAATTGTTTACATCTATTATACCATAATAAAATATGAATATGGTGAATAAATATACTATTGAGACTCATTATATAATTTGAATTATTACCAATATATATGGAATATGTGCCATTAATTAATAGTCTTTTAACTTAGTTTCTTAGTGATGAAGTAACCTTAAATTTGGTGATGGAGAAGAAGAAACATATTGAAATTGTTTACATCTATTATATCATTATACAATATGAATATGGTGAACAAATATACTATCGAGACTAATTATATAATTTGAATTATTTCCAATGTATATGGAATATGTGTTATCAATTAATAGTCTTTTAACTTAGTTTCTTAGTGATGAAGTAACCTAAATTTTGGTGATGGAGAAGAATAAAATACTGAAACTGTTTACATCTATTATACCATAATACAATATGAATATGGTGAATAAATATACTATCGAGACTCATTAGATAATTTGAATTATTTCAAATGTATATAGAATATGTGTCATCAATTAATAGTCTTTTAACTTTGTTTCTTAGTGATGAAGTAACCTAGAATTTTGTGATGGAGAAGAAGAAAAATATTTAAATTGTTTACAACTATTATACCATAATACAATATGAATATGGTGGATAAATATACTATCGGGCCTCATTATATAATATGAATTATTTCAAATGTATATGGAATATGTGTCATTAAGGAATAGTCTTTTAACTTAGTTTCTTGGTTAAGAAGTAACAAAAAATTTGGTGATTGAGAAGAAGAAAATATTGAAATTGTTTACATATATTATACCATAATACAATATGAATATGGTGGATAAATATACTATCGAGACTCATCAGATAATTTGAATTATTTTAAATGTATAAGGAATATGTGTCATTAAGTAATAGTCTTTTAACTTAGTTTCTTAGTGATGAAGTAACCAAAAATTTGGTGATTGAGAAGAAGGAAAATATTGAAATTGTTTACATCTATTATACCATAATACAATTTGAATATGGTTAATAAATATACTATCGGGCCTCATTATATAATTTGAATTATTTCCAATGTATATGGAATATATGTTATCAATTGATAGTCTTTTAACATAGTTTCTTAGTGATGAAGTAACCTAAAATTTGGTGATGGAGAAGAATAAAATACTGAAATTGTTTACATCTATTATGCCATAATATAATATGAATATGGTGAATAAATATACTATCGAGACTTATTATATAATTTGAATTATTTCCAATGTATATAGAATATGTGTCATCAATTAATTGTCTTTTAACTTAGTTTCTTAGTGATGAAGTAACATAAAATTTGGTGATGGAGAAGAAGAAAAATATTGAAATTATTTACATCTATTATACCATAATACAATATGAATATGGTGGATAAATATACTATCGAGACTCATTAGATAATTTGAATTATTTTAAATGTATATGGAATATGTGCCATTAAGTAATAGTGTTTTAACTTAGTTTCTTGGTGAAGAAGTAACATAAAATTTGGAGATGGAGAAGAAGAAAAATATTGAAATTGTTTACATCTATTATACCATAATACAATATGAATATGGTGAAATACATATACTATCGAGACTCATTAGATTATTTGAATTATTTCAAATGTATATGGAATATGTGTCATTAAGTAATAGTCTTTTAACTTAGTTTCTTAGTGATGAAATAACCTAAAATTTGGTGATAGAGAAGAAGAAAATACTGAAATTGTTTACAACTATTATACCATAATACAATACGAATATGGTAAATAAATATACTATCGAGACTCATTATATAATTTGAATTATTACCAATATATATGGAATATGTGCCATTAATTAATAGTCTTTTAAATTAGTTTCTAGGTGATGAAGTAACCTAAAATTTGGTGATGGAGAAGAAGAAAAATACTGAAATTGTTTACATCTATTATACCATAATACAATATGAATATGGTGAACAAATATACTATCGAGACTAATTATATAATTTGAATTATTTCCAATGTATATGGAATATGTGTTATCAATTGATAGTCTTTTAACATAGTTTCTTAGTGATGAAGTAACCTAAAATTTGGGGATGGAGAAGAATAAAATACTGAAATTGTTTACATCTATTATACCATAATACAATATGAATATGGTGAATAAATATACTATCGAGACTCATTAGATAATTTGAATTATTTCAAATGTATATGGAATATGTGTCATTAAGTAATAGTCTTTTAATTTAGTTTCTTAGTGATGAAGTAACCTAAAATTTGGTGATGGAGAAGAAGAAAAATATTGAAATTGTTTATATCTATGATACCATAATATAATATGAATATGGTGAATAAATATACTATCGAGACTCATTATATAATTTGAATTATTTCCAATGTATATAGAATATGTGTCATCAATTAATTGTGTTTTAACTTAGTTTCTTAGTGATGAAGTAACATAAAATTTGGTGATGGAGAAGAAGAAAAATATTGAAATTCTTTACATCTATTATACCATAATACAATATGAATATGGTGGATAAATATACTATCGAGACTCATTAGATAATTTGAATTATTTTAAATGTATATGGAATATGTGTCATTAAGTAATAGTGTTTTAACTTAGTTTCTTGGTGATGAAGTAACATAAAATTTTGTGATGGAGAAGAAGAAAAATTTTGAAATTGTTTACATCTATTATACCATAATACAATATGAATATGGTGAAATACATATACTATCGAGACTCATTAGATTATTTGAATTATTTCAAATGTATATGGAATATGTGTCATTAAGTAATAGTCTTTTAACTTAGTTTCTTAGTGATGAAATAACCTAAAATTTGGTGATAGAGAACAAGAAAATACTGAAATTGTTTACAACTATTATACGATAATACAATATGAATATGGTAAATAAATATACTATCGAGACTCATTATATAATTTGAATTATTACCAATATATATGGAATATGTGCAATTAATTAATAGTCTTTTAAATTAGTTTCTAGGTGATGAAGTAACCTAAAATTTGGCGATGGAGGAGAAGAAAAAAAATGAAATTGTTTACATCAATTATACCATAATACAATATGAATATGGTGAACAAATATACTATCGAGACTAATTATATAATTTGAATTATTTCCAATGTATATGGAATATGTGTTATCAATTGATAGTCTTTTAACATAGTTTTTAGTGATGAAGTAACCTAAAATTTGGTGATGGAGAAGAATAAAATACTGAAATTGTTTACATCTATTATACCATAATACAATATGAATATGGTGAATAAATATACTATCGAGACTCATTAGATAATTTGAATTATTTCAAATGTATATGAAATATGTGTCATTAAGTAATAGTCTTTTAATTTAGTTTCTTAGTGATGAAGTAACCTAAAATTTGGTGATGGAGAAGAAGAAAAATATTGAAATTGTTTATATCTATGATACCATAATATAATATAAATATGGTGAATAAATATACTATCGAGACTCATTATATAATTTGAATTTTTTCGAATGTATATAGAATATGTGTCATCATTTAATTGTCTTTTAACTTAATTTCTTAGTGATGAACTAACCTAAAATTTGGTGATGGAGAAGAAGAAAATACTGAAATTGTTTACATCTATTATACCATAATACAATATGAATATGGTCAATAAATATACTATCAAGACTTATTATATAATTTGAATTATTTCTAATATATATGGAATATGTGTCATTAATTAATAGTCTTTTGACTTAGGTTCTTGGTGTAACACCCTCTAAAACCCCGAACAAAATTTTGCAAATAATTAAAATTATAATTTCAGAGTACATGTATTAACGAGGATGCCACAATTCTCTTTTAATAAAAACAAGTTCCTGTCATGCATAACATAGAAGTAACTCATACATGTTTACACAGCGGAATAATTTGATTAATAAAACCAATGTTATAATATTTTCAAAATCATCAGGGATTAACACCTGGAAAATGTCAACCTCATATTATAACAAACATAAGGAAATAAACGAGTCTGACTAAAGCAGCTCGACAAACAAACGTTCTCGGAGTTACAACTATCAGAGCATGACCCGGACAATACTAAAACGGAAATAAACTAGAACGACAAGCCTTCGCCAAGCACTTGAACGAAGCTCCTCAATCTGAAATATTCAACAGTAAGGGTGAGCATCTCAACTATACATTTGATTATACGTTCAAAACAATCAATTTAGGAAACCATAGACATCACCCAACAATTAGCATGTTTTATAAATTACAAAAACCTTTACAATTCATATATTCATAATATCTTACTTTTCATGCTTGTAATTAACATCAAACATCGTTAACAATTTAATATCAATACATGCATACAATCAATCAAATACAACATTGGAAAAATCATCCATTCATGTCATATTCAATGTAATGCAACACACCAATGCATGTGGTACCATTTTACCGCCCCATTAAGTCTCGGGTCACGGATAACTCACCGTTCCATTATATCGCGGACACGGCTACCACCTCAACGTTCCATTAAATCGCGGACACGTATATTGGCCACCATGTTAATTCCACACAATGGGAATTAAAAAATGCAACATGATTTGTAGAGTATGTAACACTCAGCATACTATTAACATCAATCAACATATCATGCAACATCAACAACATCAATCATAACAGGATATGGATAGCATGTAATCACTCAGCATACTATCAAACATCGATCATATCAAGTTATATCATAATTCATGCTTGATACATCATCTAAAGCATGGCAATAACATCCCTATAGTGTTGGTATCATAACATACAATCGTTATTCGATACAAATATCAATCAACACTAGGCAATCAATAAACAACATATGCAAAACATATCAAACACTGCACATCAAAATAGGATCACTCCGTACATAACAGCATGCACAGAAAACAACATTCAAAAAACAACACAGGGGCATCAACACGGGTGCCCGTGTAAATCAACACTGCCCGTGTGGAAATGTGTCCAGAAAACGCATTATTTTGCCAATACAGGGGATCAACACGGGTGCCCATATGAATCAACACGGCCCGTGTTGAAATGTGCCTGGAAACACATCTTTTTACCCATCCAGTGGATCAACACGGGTTCCCGTGTGGAACAACACGGCCCGTGTTGATGAGCGCGATCCCAAAATTCCTGCACCTGCAGTAGCTCATATATCCATATTTTTGCACGAAAATACATTTCTACGGCAGTGCAATGCAGTACAAAAACATCCAATCTAACATGGGAACCTAAAATCCCTAATTGGTTCATAAAATTTGGGAACCTAAACCTTTTCTAACAAGATTCGACCCTAAAGTTATCAATCATTCAGAACATCATAGAAGATGGGGTTATCCTACAAATTACCCGACCAATTGCATCTAAACCCATAAGCAAATATAAGTGGAGTAGTAGCCCCCCTTACCTTATCAAATTGCAGCTTCGAACTCTTGAGCGATTGTCCGTCGTTCTTCAGAGCTCCAATCCCAAATATCTCCAAACACCTCACTAAAATACATAACAACCAAATTCACTTATAAACATAAACACTTTCTCTAATAATCACTTATCAAAATAAGCTCTTAAAGCTACTTAATTCCTCATAATCATATAGAAAATTTCACTAGCTTTCCAATGCAACAAACGGCGCCTAAATCGGAGTTACGGTTCAAAAGTTATGGCCGAAACGATATTTGGGAAAACCTACCCGAGCACCAACACAGAAGATCAACACGGGTGCCCGTGTGCATCAACACGGCCCGTGTTGATGACTCTGCAACACCATATTTCACGTTTTTATGCTTCCCAAAATCACCCCAACTCATTCCTAATCATCCCCAAACATCCTAAAACCATCAAAATCGAATTCCTACCATATAGCAATGATCTAAGGCATACAATAGGATCAATACCACATCAAAACCCAATCAATTCCATTCATGTTTCATCATCACAACAACCATGGCATCAAGAATCCATCATCCCTACAAATCCCTAACTCATATAGAATATACATCACAACTTATTCATAGTAAAAGAATGATCAACCCCTTACCTTGGATAATCTGCAGCTCCTGCAACTTCCTCGATCAATCTTCTCCTTCTTCTCCTTTCTCTTCTTTACACGTTCTCTGAGTTCCAAAATCCCAAAATCTCAGTTTTACGTGAAAGTGAGCAAAAGTGACATATAAGTCCCAAATAACATTTTACTTCACTTGCACCCCCTCTTTTACCAATAACATCATAGCCCAATAACCTTCAATCCTTATTTTTTTCTACAATTATTTATAAAATAAATAATAATCCTTTTATTTTATATTAACCCAAATAAAATAATTTTATTGGTTTCAAATAAAATAACTCTTATTAAGATAATTCCAAATAAATAGAACTGGGGTGTTACAACTCTCCCCCACTTAGGATATTTTCGTCCTCGAAAATCCAATCGACACAACCACTCTCAACACCAATTCTGGACATACCAAACACTCAACGTATTATCAACCAACAACTGTTGCACTCAGGCACACAACGTCGTCTTTTCGTCTTAACAATATCACATGATCAACTTAGCGACCATATCGACACCAAACATACACAACTAATCATAACGATATACCCGATATTAGCTCATCGACACCCTCAACACCATCTTGATACATCGCTTATGAAGTAATAACATCCGCAAACTACTTATACTTGAACATACAACCATCATATTATCATCTTGACAACATTCTTAATACAAACTCACGCGCCAATTCATTCCTTAATATACGAATTCCAATTATCAACCAAATACTTACAACTTGATTACTCTCGTCATATCACTCTTATAGTGACATCCACGTAACCGACCAAATCACCTTTAACACAATCTGAAATATTACCATTCCTTTTTGTAATCAACACTGACATCACAACAACGAAAACAAAATTCTCATAACATCTGCTTACGGGTCTTAATCCAAAAATTATATACAACTCTCCATAAACCAACAACCACATTAATATCCTTATTAAATCAACTGACATTTATAATAAACCAACATACTCTGGCACATCACGCTTCAGATGCGCAACTCTGATTACTTATAAAGTATCAACTCTACCAAGTTTACTCCAATTGCCACTCTTGGATGAAACATTCATATACTTCCATGAATTCCCAATTGTCATAAAACATAACTACGACTTTATCATCTTTTTAGTAACATAATCCTCAAAAATCGTCTTAAAAACATAACCACATTACAACCACATACAGTACATGGGTCCAATTAATTCCAACAAGATGACTCGTCTTCTTCCAACCAAACTCGCACTTTAATAAACAAACTTATAATTTCACTTCTTTTAAATAGCAACAAGAACAAAATAACAACATATTCTTCAGAATGCACTATACTAGTCGACACAACACATCTATCCATCAACTATGATTCCGTCTACTATCAACAATAGATTAAGGGTGATCAGTTCCTCAATTTGCCAATAGATAGACAAAAACCATAACGGAGCATAAACCATCGTTACCAAACTATAATAGTGTTCCTTCCGAACTTTTTCTCAAATCTTTCACAACATCATAATCCAACAATTACCAATCATCATAAGATCCACCTCTGACACTTTCGCATCCTTCCACGCAGAACAACATGTCTCTCAACTCATTTCCAAACAATATTTTACGATTGAACCCGTCTCAACAACTGCAATAACAACCACCCATGTCCAAAAAGTTTATAATTCCCCAACCGACTTCAAAGTCTCTTCCTATGAGAATACTTCTACCACACTTGGAAACATTTTCATATAAAAGAAATATACTTTTATCTCCTTGCAGGTTCAAACAGAACATCAATCCAACAATCCAAACACAAGATACGGATCCCAAAGTTATCCGAAAATACGAACACTAACGTCATACAACAACCTACTACAACACATCTTACGACAACATCGGAATAAAATTTCTCTATCCATACTTTACATCCTTCTTCACTTTTTCAATTTTTCAACAAGAAACACCCAACGTCCAACACAATTATTTCCTTCGATACATGCCTCCCAAGCATTATATTCTATAATGAAGGTAATTACTTGTAGATTCTATAACTTCATGAATCGCTCAAATCTGAGTTACGAGTAAAAAGTTATCATCTTTGCAATGGGACTGGTTCATAATTCCCGCATGCAGAATTTTCCAAAATTCAGCATCAGACCCAAATATTAAAATGCATTTTTCTCCTTCTTCACGAACTTTCCGAAGACAAATATTATGTGCAAACTATATGGAATTTCGTAAGCTTTCCAAAAAGTCAACAACCGCTTTGATCGGAATCACGAGTAAAAAGTTATACCACTTTTACTAACAGCTGCTCCAAAATTATAAAAATCTGAATTTGAGATTGATGAACATAAGTTCCATCTTTCTCTCTTTCTTCCAAAATTCACCCACATCCTTTCTTTTTATCCAACTACAAAAATCATCTGATATTAATCCAACTATACTAAAGACATACGATCCGACGAGTTAATCCCTTCAACTTATCATTTTCTTTGGAATAGACTTTATTCTCAATTGTCTTAAATTCACCGTCTAAAAACCTACCCACATTTTCAACTTGACCGGTACAGATTCATGAGTCCATACTCTCGCCGGTTCGCAATAACAGCGACTCAATGACCCTTGCACTCTTCCAATCAACGTCGCCTTCAACAACTTCATGATACTTGATGAAATAGTGTAAATTACAACCATCCAGAATAACTCGCACACCAAGTTTTCAACACAATTCTTCGAACATAACAACATACATTGACTTTAGTGGCATGCTACCATAGGAGATTAGTCCAATTACTACACTAATAGTATCCAAAATATTCCTCAAGGTAATCAACTAAGGTTCAGTTCCACTTTCCGACCATTAGAGATCAAAACATAATTTATCCATTTTCCACAAAACCACACAGTACGCGCCGTGAAGGCCAGCGCGCACTGCGATGACAGCAAAAATATGCAGTTTAATCCAATTTCCCATACGAGTTCACTAGCATACCAAAATTCTTGAATCTATATCACCTTCGCATTCATGAAGCATCCAAACTTCAACAACATTTGCATTGTCGCCGTCAGCAACATTCTGAACCGGCATATCACAACTAAAGCGCATCCGAGAAGAAAATCTTCTCCCCCACTTATCTTCAAGTCAACTCCTGCAACAAACAGTTAGAAAAGCAAAAAGTACTGACAGTGTTTCACACACCTGTCGCGCACTAAGGGATAAACAACATATCGACAATATTCAACTGTCACGCTACACAACTGACTCAAGACTCTGGTCGCAACGACCGACTATGCTCTGATACCACTATTGTAACACCCTCTAAAACCCGGAACAAAATTTTGCAAATAATTAAAATTATAATTTCAGAGTACATGTATTAACGAGGATGCCACAATTCTCTTTTAATAAAAACAAGTTCCTGTCATGCATAACATAGAAGTAACTCATACATGTTTACACAGCGGAATAATTTGATTAATAAAACCAATGTTATAATATTTTCAAAATCATCAGGGATTAACACCTGGAAAATGTCAACCTCATATTATAACAAACATAAGGAAATAAACAAGTCTGACTAAAGCAGCTCGACAAACAAACGTTCCCGGAGTTACAACTATCAGAGCATGACCCGGATAATACTAAAACGGAAATAAACTAGAACGACAAGCCTTCGCCAAGCACTTGAACGAAGCTCCTCAATCTGAAATATTCAACAGTAAGGGTGAGCATCTCAACTATACATTTGATTATACGTTCAAAACAATCAATTTAGGAAACCATAGACATCACCCAACAATTAGCATGTTTTATAAATTACAAAAACCTTTACAATTCATATATTCATAATATCTTACTTTTCATGCTTGTAATTAACATCAAACATCGTTAACAATTTAATATCAATACATGCATACAATCAATCAAATACAACATTGGAAAAATCATCCATTCATGTCATATTCAATGTAATGCAACACACCCATGCATGTGGTACCATTTTACCGCCCCATTAAGTCTCGGGTCACGGATAACTCACCCTTCCATTATATCGTGGACACGGCTACCACCTCAACGTTCCATTAAATCGCGGACACGTATATTGGCCACCATGTTAATTCCACACAATGGGAATTAACAAATGCAACATGATATGTAAAGTATGTAACACTTAGCATACTATTAACATCAATCAACATATCATGCAACATCAACAACATCAATCATAACAGGATATGGATAGCATGTAATCACTCAGCATACTATCAAACATCGATCATATCAAGTTATATCATAATTCATGCTTGATACATCATCTAAAGCATGGCAATAACATCCCTATAGTGTTGGTATCATAACATACAATCGTTATTCGAAACAAATATCAATCAACACTAGGCAATCAATAAACAGCATATGCAAAACATATCAAACACTGCACATCAAAACAGGATCACTCCGTACATAACAGCATGCACAAAAAACAACATTCAGAAAACAACACAGGGGCATCAACACGGGTGCCCGTGTAAATCAACACTGCCCGTGTGGAAATGTGTCCAGAAAATGCATTATTTTGCCAATACAGGGGATCAACACGGGTGCCCGTATGAATCAACACGGCCCGTGTTGAAATGTGCCTGGAAACACATCTTTTTACCCATCCAGTGGATCAACACGGGTGCCCGTGTGGAACAACACGGCCCGTGTTGATGAGCGCGATCCCAAAATTCCTGCACCTGCAGCAGCTCATATATCCATATTTTTGCACGAAAATACCTTTCTACGGCAGTGCAATGCAGTACAAAAACATCCAATCTACCATGGGAACCTAAAATCCCTAATTGGTTCATAAAATTTGGGAACCTAAACCTTTTCTAACAAGATTCGACCCTAAAGTTATCAATCATTCAGAACATCATAGAAGATGGGGTTATCCTACGAATTACCCGACCAATTGCATCTAAACCCATAAGCAAATATAAGTGGAGTAGTAGCCCCCCTTACCTTATCAAATTGCAGCTTCGAACTCTTGAGCGATTGTCCGTCGTTCTTCAGAGCTCCAATCCCAAATATCTCCAAACACCTCACTAAAATACATAACAACCAAATTCACTTATAAACATAAACACTTTCTCCAATAATCACTTATCAAAATAAGCTCTTAAAGCTACTTAATTCCTCATAATCATATAGAAAATTTCACTAGCTTTCCAACGCAACAAACGGCGCCTAAATCAGAGTTACGGTTCAAAAGTTATGGCCGAAACGATATTTGGGAAAACCTACCCGAGCACCAACACAGAAGATCAACACGGGTGCCCGTGTGCATCAACACGGCCCGTGTTGATGACTCTGCAACACCATATTTCACGTTTTTATGCTTCCCAAAATCACCCCAACTCATTCCTAATCATCCCCAAACATCCTAAAACCATCAAAATCGAATTCCTACCATGTAGCAATGATCTAAGGCATACAATAGGATCAATACCACATCAAAACCCAATCAATTCCATTCATGTTTCATCATCACAACAACCATGGCATCAAGAATCCATCATCCCTACAAATCCCTAACTCATATAGAATATACATCACAACTTATTCATAGTAAAAGAATGATCAACCCCTTACCTTGGATAATCTGCAGCTCCTGCAACTTCCTCGATCAATCTTCTCCTTCTTCTCCTTTATCTTCTTTACACGATCTCTGAGTTCCAAAATCCCAAAATCTCAGTTTTACGTGAAAGTGAGCAAAAGTGACATATAAGTCCCAAATAACATTTTACTTCACTTGCACCCCCTCTTTTACCAATAACATCATAGCCCAATAACCTTCAATCCTTTTTTTTTTCTACAATTATTTATAAAATAAATAATAATCCTTTTATTTTATATTAACCCAAATAAAATAATTTTATTGGTTTCAAATAAAATAACTCTTATTAAGATAATTCCAAATAAATAGAACTGGGGTGTTACACTTGGTGAAGAAGAAACCTAAAATTTGGTGATGGAGAAGAAGAAAAATACTTAAATTATTTACATCTATTATACCATAATATAATATGAATATGGTGGATAAATATACCATCGAGACTCATTAGATAATTTGAATTATTTCAAATATATATGGAATATGTGTCATTAAGTAAAAGTCTTTTAAATTAGTTTCTTAGTGATGAAGTAACCTAAAATATGTGATGGAGAAGAAGAAAAATACTGAAATTGTTTACATCTATTATACCATAATACAATATGAATATGGTGAACAAATATACTATCGAGACTAATTATATAATTTGAATTATTTCCAATGTATATGGAATATGTGTTATCAATTGATAGTCTTTTAACATAGTTTCTTAGTGATGAAGTAACCTAAAATTTGGGGATGGAGAAGAATAAAATACTGAAATTGTTTACATCTATTATACCATAATACAATATGAATATGGTGAATAAATATACTATCGAGACTCATTAGATAATTTGAATTATTTCAAATGTATATGGAATATGTGTCATTAAGTAATAGTCTTTTAATTTAGTTTCTTAGTAATGAAGTAACCTAAAATTTGGTGATGGAGAAGAAGAAAAATATTGAAATTGTTTATATCTATGATACCATAATATAATATGAATATGGTGAATAAATATACTATCGAGACTCATTATATAATTTGAATTATTTCCAATGTATATAGAATATGTGTCATCAATTAATTGTGTTTTAACTTAGTTTCTTAGTGATGAAGTAACATAAAATTTGGTGATGGAGAAGAAGAAAAATATTGAAATTCTTTACATCTATTATACCATAATACAATATGAATATGGTGGATAAATATACTATCGAGACTCATTAGATAATTTGAATTATTTTAAATGTATATGGAATATGTGTCATTAAGTAATAGTGTTTTAACTTAGTTTCTTAGTGATGAAGTAACATAAAATTTTGTGATGGAGAAGAAGAAAAATTTTGAAATTGTTTACATCTATTATACCATAATACAATATGAATATGGTGAAATACATATACTATCGAGACTCATTAGATTATTTGAATTATTTCAAATGTATATGGAATATGTGTCATTAAGTAATAGTCTTTTAACTTAGTTTCTTAGTGATGAAATAACCTAAAATTTGGTGATAGAGAACAAGAAAATACTGAAATTGTTTACAACTATTATACCATAATACAATATGAATATGGTAAATAAATATACTATCGAGACTCATTATATAATTTGAATTATTACCAATATATATGGAATATGTGCAATTAATTAATAGTCTTTTAAATTAGTTTCTAGGTGATGAAGTAACCTAAAATTTGGCGATGGAGAAGAAGAAAAAAATTGAAATTGTTTACATCAATTATACCATAATACAATATGAATATGGTGAACAAATATACTATCGAGACTAATTATATAATTTGAATTATTTCCAATGTATATGGAATATGTGTTATCAATTGATAGTCTTTTAACATAGTTTTTAGTGATGAAGTAACCTAAAATTTGGTGATGGAGAAGAATAAAATACTGAAATTGTTTACATCTATTATACCATAATACAATATGAATATGGTGAATAAATATACTATCGAGACTCATTAGATAATTTGAATTATTTCAAATGTATATGGAATATGTGTCATTAAGTAATAGTCTTTTAATTTAGTTTCTTAGTGATGAAGTAACCTAAAATTTGGTGATGGAGAAGAAGAAAAATATTGAAATTGTTTATATCTATGATACCATAATATAATATAAATATGGTGAATAAATATACTATCGAGACTCATTATATAATTTGAATTTTTTCGAATGTATATAGAATATGTGTCATCATTTAATTGTCTTTTAACTTAATTTCTTAGTGATGAACTAACCTAAAATTTGGTGATGGAGAAGAAGAAATTACTGAAATTGTTTACATCTATTATACCATAATACAATATGAATATGGTCAATAAATATACTATCAAGACTTATTATATAATTTGAATTATTTCTAATATATATGGAATATGTGTCATTAATTAATAGTCTTTTGACTTAGGTTCTTGGTGAAGAAGAAACCTAAAATTTGGTGATAGAGAAGAAGAAAAATACTTAAATTATTTACATCTATTATACCATAATATAATATGAATATGGTGGATAAATATACCATCGAGACTCATTAGATAATTTGAATTATTTCAAATATATATGGAATATGTGTCATTAAGTAAAAGTCTTTTAAATTAGTTTCTTAGTGATGAAGTAACCTAAAATATGTGATGGAGAAGAAGAAAAATACTGAAATTGTTTACATCTATTATACCATAATACAATATGAATATGGTGAACAAATATACTATCGAGACTAATTATATAATTTGAATTATTTCCAATGTATATGGAATATGTGTTATCAATTGATAGTCTTTTAACATAGTTTCTTAGTCATGAAGTAACCTAAAATTTGGGGATGGAGAAGAATAAAATACTGAAATTGTTTACATCTATTATACCATAATACAATATGAATATGGTGAATAAATATACTATCGAGAATCATTAGATAATTTGAATTATTTCAAATGTATATGGAATATGTGTTATTAAGTAATAGTCTTTTAATTTAGTTTCTTAGTGATGAAGTAACCTAAAATTTGGTGATGGAGAAGAAGAAAAATATTGAAATTGTTTATATCTATGATACCATAATATAATATGAATATGGTGAATAAATATACTATCGAGACTCATTATATAATTTGAATTATTTCCAATGTATATAGAATATGTGTCATCAATTAATTGTGTTTTAACTTAGTTTCTTAGTGATGAAGTAACATAAAATTTGGTGATGGAGAAGAAGAAAAATATTGAAATTCTTTACATCTATTATAGCATAATACAATATGAATATGGTGGATAAATATACTATCGAGACTCATTAGATAATTTGAATTATTTTAAATGTATATGGAATATGTGTCATTAAGTAATAGTGTTTTAACTTAGTTTCTTGGTGATGAAGTAACATAAAATTTTGTGATGGAGAAGAAGAAAAATTTTGAAATTATTTACATCTATTATACCATAATACAATATGAATATGGTGAACAAATATACTATCGAGACTAATTATATAATTTGAATTATTTCCAATGTATATGGAATATGTGTTATCAATTGATAGTCTTTTAACATAGTTTCTTACTGATGAAGTAACCTAAAATTTGGTGATGGAGAAGAATAAAATACTTAAATTGTTTACATCTATTATACCATAATACAATATGAATATGGTGAATAAATATACTATCGAGACTCATTAGATAATTTGAATTATTTCAAATGTATATGGAATATGTGTCATTAAGTAATAGTCTTTTAATTTAGTTTCTTAGTGATGAAGTAACCTAAAATTTAGTGACAGAGAAGAAGAAAAATATTGAAATTGTTTATATCTATGATACCATAATACAATATGAATATGGTAAATAAATATACTATCGAGACTTATTATATAATTTGAATTATTTCCAATGTATATAGAATATGTGTCATCAATTAATTGTCTTTTAACTTAGTTTCTTAGTGATGCAGTAACATAAAATTTGGTGATGGAGAAGAAGAAAAATATTGAAATTCTTTACATCTATTATACCATAATACAATATGAATATGGTGGATAAATATACTATCGAGACTCATTAGATAATTTGAATTATTTTAAATGTATATGGAATATGTGTCATTAAGTAATAGTGTTTTAACTTAGTTTCTTGGTGAAGAAGTAACAAAAAATTTGATGATGGAGAAGAAGAAAAATATTGAAATTGTTTACATCTATTTTACCATAATACAATATGAATATGGTGAAATACATATACTATCGAGACTCATTAGATTATTTGAATTATTTCAAATGTATATGGAATATGTGTCATTAAGTAATAGTCTTTTAACTTAGTTTCTTAGTGATGAAATAACCTAAAATTTGGTGATAGAGAAGAAGAAAATACTGAAATTGTTTACAACTATTATACCATAATACAATATGAATATGGTAAATAAATATACTATCGAGACTCATTATATAATTTGAATTATTACCAATATATATGGAATATGTGACATTAATTAATAGTCTTTTAAATTAGTTTCTAGGTGATGAAGTAACCTAAAATTTGGTGATGGAGAAGAAGAAAAAAATTGAAATTGTTTACATCTATTATACCATAATACAATATGAATATGGTGAACAAATAAACTATCGAGACTAATTATATAATTTGAATTATTTCCAATGTATATGGAATATGTGTTATCAATTAATAGTCTTTTAACATAGTTTCTTAGTGATGAAGTAACCTAAAATTTTGTGATGGAGAAGAATGAAATACTGAAATTGTTTACATCCATTATACCATAATACAATATGAATATGGTGAAATACATATACTATCGAGACTCATTAGATAATTTGAATTATTTCAAATGTATATGGAATATGTGTCATTAAGTAATAGTCTTTTAATTTAGTTTCTTAGTGATGAAGTAACCTAAAATTTTGTGATGGAGAAGAAGAAAAATATTGAAATTGTTTATATCTATGATACCATAATATAATATAAATATGGTGAATAAATATACTATCGAGACTCATTATATAATTTGAATTATTTCCAATGTATATAGAATATGTGTCATCATTTAATTGTCTTTTAACTTAATTTCTTAGTGATGAACTAACCTAAAATTTGGTGATGGAGAAGAAGAAAATACTGAAATTTTTTACATCTATTATACCATAATACAATATGAATATGGTCAATAAATATACTATCAAGACTTATTATATAATTTGAATTATTTCTTATATATATGGAATATGTGTCATTAATTAATAGTTTTTTGACTTAGGTTCTTTGTGAAGAAGAAACCTAAAATTTGGTGATGGAGAAGAAGAAAAATACTTAAATTATTTACATCTATTATACCATAATATAATATGAATATGGTGGATAAATATACAATCGAGACTCATTAGATAATTTGAATTATTTCAAATATATATGGAATATGTGTCATTAAGTAAAAGTCTTTTAAATTAGTTTCTTAGTGATGAAGTAACCTAAAATATGTGATGGAGAAGAAGAAAAATACTGAAATTGTTTACATCTATTATACCATAATACAATATGAATATGGTGAACAAATATACTATCGAGACTAATTATATAATTTGAATTATTTCCAATGTATATGGAATATGTGTTATCAATTGATAGTCTTTTAACATAGTTTCTTAGTGATGAAGTAACCTAAAATTTGGTGATGGAGAAGAATAAAATACTGAAATTGTTTACATCTATTATACCATAATACAATATGAATATGGTGAATAAATATACTATCGAGACTCATTAGATAATTTGAATTATTTCAAATGTATATGGAATATGTGTCATTAAGTAATAGTCTTTTAATTTAGTTTCTTAGTGATGAAGTAACCTAAAATTTGGTGACGGAGAAGAAGAAAAATATTGAAATTGTTTATATCTATGATACCATAATACAACATGAATATGGTGAATAAATATACTATCGAGACTTATTATATAATTTGAATTATTTCCAATGTATATAGAATATGTGTCATCAATTAATTGTGTTTTAACTTAGTTTCTTAGTGATGAAGTAACATAAAATTTGGTGATGGAGAAGAAGAAAAATATTGAAATTCTTTACATCTATTATACCATAATACAATATGAATATGGTGGATAAATATACTATCGAGACTCATTAGATAATTTGAATTATTTTAAATGTATATGGAATGTGTGTCATTAAGTAATAGTCTTTTAACTTTGTTTCTTGGTGAAGAAGTAACATAAAATTTGGTGATGGAGAAGAAGAAAAATATTGAAATTGTTTACATCTATTATACCATAATACAATATGAATATGGTGAAATACATATACTATCGAGACTCATTAGATTATTTGAATTATTTCAAATGTATATGGAATATGTGTCATTAAGTAATAGTCTTTTAACTTAGTTTCTTAGTGATGAAATAACCTAAAATTTGGTGATAGAGAAGAAGAAAATACTGAAATTGTTTACATCTATTATACCATAATACAATATGAATATGGTAAATAAATATACTATCGAGACTCATTATATAATTTGAATTATTACCAATATATATGGAATATGTGTCATTAATTAATAGTCTTTTAAATTAGTTTCTAGGTGATGAAGTAACCTAAAATTTGGTGATGGAGAAGAAGAAAAAAATTGAAATTGTTTACATCTATTATACCATAATACAATATGAATATGGTGAACAAATATACTATCGAGAATAATTATATAATTTGAATTATTTCCAATGTATATGAAATATGTGTTATCAATTGATAGTCTTTTAACATAGTTTTTAGTGATGAAGTAAACTAAAATTTGGTGATGGAGAAGAATAAAATACTGAAATTGTTTACATCTATTATACCATAATACAATATGAATATGGTGAATAAATATACTATCGAGACTCATTAGATAATTTGAATTATTTCAAATGTATATGGAATATGTGTCATTAAGTAATAGTCTTTTAATTTAGTTTCTTAGTGATGAAGTAACCTAAAATTTGGTGATGGAGAAGAAGAAAAATATTGAAATTGTTTATATCCATGATACCATAATACAATATGAATATGGTGAATAAATATACTATCGATACTTATTATATAATTTGAATTATTTCCAATGTATATAGAATATGTGTCATCAATTAATTGTCTTTTAACTTAATTTCTTAGTGATGAAGTAACATAAAATTTGGTGATGGAGAAGAAGAAAAATATTGAAATTCTTTACATCTATTATACCATAATACAATATGAATATGGTGGATAAATATACTATCGAGACTCATTAGATAATTTGAATTATTTTAAATGTATATGGAATATGTGTCATTAAGTAATAGTGTTTTAACTTAGTTTCTTGGTGAAGAAGTAACATAAAATTTGGTGATGGAGAAGAAGAAAAATATTGAAATTGTTTACATCTATTATACCATAATACAATATTAATATGGTGAAATACATATACTATCGAGACTCATTAGATTATTTGAATTATTTCAAATGTATATGGAATATGTGTCATTAAGTAATAGTCTTTTAACTTAGTTTCTTAATGATGAAATAACCTAAAATTTAGTGATAGAGAAGAAGAAAATACTGAAATTGTTTACAACTATTATACCATAATACAATATGAATATGGTAAATAAATATACTATCGAGACTCATTATATAATTTGAATTATTACAATTATATATGGAATATGTGCCATTAATTAATAGTCTTTTAAATTAGTTTCTAGGTGATGAAGTAACCTAAAATTTTGTATTGGAGAAGAAGAAAAAAATTGAAATTGTTTACATCTATTATACCATAATACAATATGAATATGGTGAACAAATATACTATCGAGACTAATTATATAATTTGAATTATTTCCAATGTATATGGAATATGTGTTATCAATTAATAGTCTTTTAACATAGTTTCTTAGTGATGAAGTAACATAAAATTTGGTGATGGAGAAGAATAAAATAGTGAAATTGTTTACATCCATTATACCATAATACAATATGAATATGGTGAATAAATATACTATCGAGACTCATTAGATAATTTGAATTATTTCAAATGTATATGGAATATGTGTCATTACGTAATAGTCTTTTAATTTAGTTTCTTAGTGATGAAGTAACCTAAATTTTGGTGATGGAAAAGAAGAAAAATATTGAAATTGTTTATATCTATGATACCATAATACAATATGAATATGGTGAATAAATATACTATCGAGACTTATTATATAATTTGAATTATTTCCAATGTATATAGAATATGTGTCATTAATTAATAGTCTTTTGATTTAGTTTCTTAGTGAAGAAGTAACCTAAAATTTGGGGATGGAGAAGAAGAAAAATACTGAAATTGTTTACATCTATTATACCTTAATATAATATGAATATAGTGGATAAATATACCATCGAGACTCATTAGATAATTTGAATTATTTCAAATATATATGGAATATGTGTCATTAAGTAAAAGTCTTTTAAATTAGTTTCTTAGTGATGAAGTAACCTAAAATATGTGATGGAGAAGAAGAAAAATACTGAAATTGTTTACATCTATTATACCATAATACAATATGAATATGGTGAACAAATATACTATCGAGACTAATTATATAATTTGAATTATTTCCAATGTATATGGAATATGTGTTATCAATTGATAGTCTTTTAACATAGTTTCTTAGTGATGAAGTAACCTAAAATTTGGTGATGGAGAAGAATAAAATACTGAAATTGTTTACATCTATTATACCATAATACAATATGAATATGGTGAATAAATATACTATCGAGACTCATTAGATAATTTGAATTATTTCAAATGTATATGGAATATGTGTCATTAAGTAATAGTCTTTTAATTTAGTTTCTTAGTGATGAAGTAACCTAAAATTTGGTGACGGAGAAGAAGAAAAATATTGAAATTGTTTATATCTATGATACCATAATACAACATGAATATGGTGAATAAATATACTATCGAGACTTATTATATAATTTGAATTATTTCCAATGTATATAGAATATGTGTCATCAATTAATTGTGTTTTAACTTAGTTTCTTAGTGATGAAGTAACATAAAATTTGGTGATGGAGAAGAAGAAAAATATTGAAATTCTTTACATCTATTATACCATAATACAATATGAATATGGTGGATAAATATACTATCGAGACTCATTAGATAATTTGAATTATTTTAAATGTATATGGAATGTGTGTCATTAAGTAATAGTCTTTTAACTTTGTTTCTTGGTGAAGAAGTAACATAAAATTTGGTGATGGAGAAGAAGAAAAATATTGAAATTGTTTACATCTATTATACCATAATACAATATGAATATGGTGAAATACATATACTATCGAGACTCATTAGATTATTTGAATTATTTCAAATGTATATGGAATATGTGTCATTAAGTAATAGTCTTTTAACTTAGTTTCTTAGTGATGAAATAACCTAAAATTTGGTGATAGAGAAGAAGAAAATACTGAAATTGTTTACATCTATTATACCATAATACAATATGAATATGGTAAATAAATATACTATCGAGACTCATTATATAATTTGAATTATTACCAATATATATGGAATATGTGTCATTAATTAATAGTCTTTTAAATTAGTTTCTAGGTGATGAAGTAACCTAAAATTTGGTGATGGAGAAGAAGAAAAAAATTGAAATTGTTTACATCTATTATACCATAATACAATATGAATATGGTGAACAAATATACTATCGAGAATAATTATATAATTTGAATTATTTCCAATGTATATGAAATATGTGTTATCAATTGATAGTCTTTTAACATAGTTTTTAGTGATGAAGTAAACTAAAATTTGGTGATGGAGAAGAATAAAATACTGAAATTGTTTACATCTATTATACCATAATACAATATGAATATGGTGAATAAATATACTATCGAGACTCATTAGATAATTTGAATTATTTCAAATGTATATGGAATATGTGTCATTAAGTAATAGTCTTTTAATTTAGTTTCTTAGTGATGAAGTAACCTAAAATTTGGTGATGGAGAAGAAGAAAAATATTGAAATTGTTTATATCCATGATACCATAATACAATATGAATATGGTGAATAAATATACTATCGATACTTATTATATAATTTGAATTATTTCCAATGTATATAGAATATGTGTCATCAATTAATTGTCTTTTAACTTAATTTCTTAGTGATGAAGTAACATAAAATTTGGTGATGGAGAAGAAGAAAAATATTGAAATTCTTTACATCTATTATACCATAATACAATATGAATATGGTGGATAAATATACTATCGAGACTCATTAGATAATTTGAATTATTTTAAATGTATATGGAATATGTGTCATTAAGTAATAGTGTTTTAACTTAGTTTCTTGGTGAAGAAGTAACATAAAATTTGGTGATGGAGAAGAAGAAAAATATTGAAATTGTTTACATCTATTATACCATAATACAATATTAATATGGTGAAATACATATACTATCGAGACTCATTAGATTATTTGAATTATTTCAAATGTATATGGAATATGTGTCATTAAGTAATAGTCTTTTAACTTAGTTTCTTAATGATGAAATAACCTAAAATTTAGTGATAGAGAAGAAGAAAATACTGAAATTGTTTACAACTATTATACCATAATACAATATGAATATGGTAAATAAATATACTATCGAGACTCATTATATAATTTGAATTATTACAATTATATATGGAATATGTGCCATTAATTAATAGTCTTTTAAATTAGTTTCTAGGTGATGAAGTAACCTAAAATTTTGTATTGGAGAAGAAGAAAAAAATTGAAATTGTTTACATCTATTATACCATAATACAATATGAATATGGTGAACAAATATACTATCGAGACTAATTATATAATTTGAATTATTTCCAATGTATATGGAATATGTGTTATCAATTAATAGTCTTTTAACATAGTTTCTTAGTGATGAAGTAACATAAAATTTGGTGATGGAGAAGAATAAAATAGTGAAATTGTTTACATCCATTATACCATAATACAATATGAATATGGTGAATAAATATACTATCGAGACTCATTAGATAATTTGAATTATTTCAAATGTATATGGAATATGTGTCATTACGTAATAGTCTTTTAATTTAGTTTCTTAGTGATGAAGTAACCTAAATTTTGGTGATGGAAAAGAAGAAAAATATTGAAATTGTTTATATCTATGATACCATAATACAATATGAATATGGTGAATAAATATACTATCGAGACTTATTATATAATTTGAATTATTTCCAATGTATATAGAATATGTGTCATTAATTAATAGTCTTTTGATTTAGTTTCTTAGTGAAGAAGTAACCTAAAATTTGGGGATGGAGAAGAAGAAAAATACTGAAATTGTTTACATCTATTATACCTTAATATAATATGAATATAGTGGATAAATATACCATCGAGACTCATTAGATAATTTGAATCATTTCATATGTATATGGAATATGTGTCATTAAGTAAAAGTCTATTAACTTAGTTTCTTAGTGATGAAGTAACCTGAAATATGTGATGGAGAAGAAGAAAAATATTGAAATTGTTTACATCTATTATACCATAATACAATATGAATATGGTGAATAAATATACTATCCAGACTCATTATATAATTTGAATTATTACCAATATATATGGAACATGTGCCATTAATTAATAGTCTTTTAACTTAGTTTCTTGGTGATGAAGTAACCTAAAATTTGGTGATGGAGAAGAAGAAAAATATTGAAATTGTTTACATCAATTATACCATATTACAATATGAATATGGTGAATAAATATACTATCGAGACTAATTATATAATTTGAATTATTTCCAATGTATATGGAATATGTGTTATCAATTAATAGTCTTTTAACCTAGTTTCTTAGTGATGAAGTAACCTAAAATTTGGTGATGGAGAAGAAGAAAATACTGAAATTGTTTACATCTATTATACCATAATACAATATGAATATGGTGAATAAATATACTATCGAGACTCATTTTATAATTTGAATTATTTCCAATGTATATAGAATATGTGTCATCAATTAATTGTCTTTTAACTTAATTTCTTAGTGATGAAGTAACATAAAATTTGGTGATGGAGAAGAAGAAAAATATTGAAATTCTTTACATCTATTATACCATAATACAATATGAATATGGTGGATAAATATACTATCGAGACTCATTAGATAATTTGAATTATTTTAAATGTATATGGAATATGTGTCATTAAGTAATAGTGTTTTAACTTAGTTTCTTGGTGAAGAAGTAACATAAAATTTGGTGATGGAGAAGAAGAAAAATATTGAAATTGTTTACATCTATTATACCATAATACAATATGAATATGGTGGATAAATATACTATCGAGACTCATTAGATAATTTGAATTATTTTAAATATATATGGAATATGTGTCATTAAGTAATATTGTTTTAACTTAGTTTCTTGGTGAAAAAGTAACATAAAATTTGGTGATGGAGAAAAAGAAAATACTGAAATTGTTTACATCTATTATACCATAATACAATATGAATATGGTGAATAAATATACTATCGAGACTCATTTTATAATTTGAATTATTTCCAATGTATATAGAATATGTGTCATCAATTAATAGTCTTTTAACTTAGTTTCTTAGTGATGAAGTAACCTAAAATTTGGTGATGGAGAAAAAGAAAAATAGTGAAATTGTTTACATCTATTATACCATAATACAATATGAATATGGTGGATAAATATACTATCGAGACTCATTAGATAATTTGAATTATTTTAAATGTATATGGAATATGTGTCATTAAGTAATAGTATTTTAACTTAGTTTCTTAGTGATGAAATAACCTAAAATTTGGTGATAGAGAAGAAGAAAATACTGTAATTGTTTACATGTATTATACCATAATACAATATGAATATGGTAAATAAATATACTATCGAGACTCATTATATAATTTGAATTATTACCAATATATATGGAATATGTGTCATTAATTAATAGTCTTTTAAATTAGTTTCTAGGTGATGAAGTAACCTAAAATTTGGTGATGGAGAAGAAGAAAAAAATTGAAATTGTTTACATCTATTGTATCATAATACAATATGAATATGGTGAATAATTATACTATCGGGCCTCATTATATAATTTGAATTATTTCAAATGTATATGGAATATGCGTCATTAGCTAATTGTCTTTTAACTTAGTTTCTTAGTGATGAAATAATCCAAAATTTGGTGATGGAGAAGAAGAAAATACTGAAATTGTTTACATCTATTATACCATAATACAATATGAATATGGTGAATAAATATACTATCGAGAATCATTATATAATTTGAATTATTACCAATATCTATGGAATATGTGCCATTAATTAATAGTCTTTTAACTTAGTTTCTTAGTGATGAAGTAACCTAAAATTTGGTGATGGAGAAGAATAAATTACTGATATTGTTTACATCTATTATACCATAATACAATATGAATATGGTGGATAAATATACTATCGAGACTCATTAGGTAATTTGAATTATTTGAAATATATATGGAATATGTGTCATTAAGTAATAGTATTTTAACTTAGTTTCTTGGTGAAGAAGTAACCTAAAATTTGGTGATGGAGAAGAAGAAAAATATTGAAATTGTTTACATCTATTATACCATAATACAATATGAATATGGTGAATAAATATACTATCGAGACTCATTATATAATTTGAATTATTTCCAATGTATATAGAATATGTGTCATCAATTAATAGTCTTTTAACTTAGTTTCTTAGTGAAAGAGTAACATAAAATTTAGTGATGGAGAAGAAGAAAATACTGAAATTGTTTACATCTATTATACCATAATACAATATGAATATGGTGAATAAATATACCATCGGGCCTCATTATATAATTTGAATTATTTCAAATGTATATGGAATATGTGTCATTAAGTAATTGTCTTTTAACTTAGTTTCTTATTGATAAAGTAACCTAAAATTTGGTGATGGAGAAAAAGAAAATAATGAAATTGTTTACATCTATTATACCATAATACAATATGAATATGGTGAATAAATATACTATCGAGACTCATTTTATAAATTGAATTATTTCCAACGTATATGGACTATGTGTCGTCAATTAATAGTCTTTTAACTTAGTTTCTTAGTGATGAAGTAACCTAAAATTTGGTGATGGAGAAAAAGAAAAATAGTGAAATTGTTTACATTTATTATGCCATAATGCAATATGAATATTGTGAATAATTATACTATCGGGCCTCATTATATAATTTGAATTATTTCAAATGCATATGGAATATGTGTCATTAACTAATTGTCTTTTAACTTAGTTTCTTGGTGATGAAGTAACCTAAAATTTGGTGATGGAGAAGAAGAAAAATATTGAAATTGTTTTCATCAATTATACCATAATACAATATGAGTATGGTGAACAAATATACTATCGAGACTCATTATATAATTCGAATTATTTACAATGTATATGGAATATGTATTATCAATTAATAGTCTTTTAACTTAGTTTCTTAGTGACGAAGTAACTTAAAATTTGGTGATGGAGAAGAATAAATTACTGAAATTGTTTACATCTATTATACCATAATACAATATGAATATGGTGAATAAATATACTATCGAGACTCATTAGATAATTTGAATTATTTCAAATGTATATGGAATATGTTTAATTAAGTAATAGTCTTTTAAGTTAGTTTCTTAGTGATGAAGTAACCTAAAATTTGGTGATGGAGAAGAAGAAAAATATTGAAATTGTTTACATCTATTATACCATAATATAATATGAATATGGTGGATAAATATACTATCGAGACTCATTAGATAATTTGAATTATTTTAAATGTATATGGAATATGTGTCATTAAGTAATAGTGTTTTAACTTAGTTTCTTAGTGAAGAAGTTACATAAAATTTGGTGATGGAGAAGAAGAAAAATATTGAAATTGTTTACATCTATTATACCATAATACAATATGAATATGGTGAAATACATATACTATCGAGACTCATTAGATTATTGGAATTATTTCAAATGTATATGGAATATGTGTCATTAAGTAATAGTCTTTTAACTTAGTTTCTTAGTGATGAAATAACCTAAAATTTGGTAATAGAGAAGAAGAAAATACTGAAATTGTTTACATCTATTATACCATAATACAATATGAATATGGTAAATAAATATATTATCGAGACTCATTATATAATTTGAATTATTACCAATATATATGGAATATGTGTTATCAATTAATAGTCTTTAAACATAGTTTCTTAGTGATGAAGTAACGTAAAATTTGGTGATGGAGAAGAATAAAATACTGAAATTGTTTACATCTATTATACCATAATACAATATGAATATGGTGAATAAATATACTATCGATACTCATTAGATAATTTGAATTATTTCAAATGTATATCGAATATGTGTCATTAATTAATAGTCTTTTAATTTAGTTTCATAGTGATGAAGTAACCTAAAATTTGGTGATGGAGAAGAAGAAAAATATTGAAATTGTTTATATTTATGATACCATAATACAATATGAATATGGTGAATAAATATACTATCGAGACTTATTATATAATTTGAATTATTTCCAATGTATATAGAATATGTGTCATCAATTAATTGTCTTTTAACTTAATTTCTTAGTGATGAACTAACCTAAAATTTGGTGGTGGAGAAGAAGAAAATACTGATATTGTTTATATCTTTTATACCATAATACAATATGAATATGGTGAATAAATATACTATCAAGAATTATTATATAATTTGAATTATTTCTAATGTACATGGAATATGTGTCAATAATTAATAGTCTTTTGACTTAGTTTCTTGGTGAATAAGTATCCTAAAATTTGGTGATGGAGAAGAAGAAAAATACTGAAATTGTTTAAATCTATTATACCATAATACAATATGAATATGGTGAATAAATATACTATCGAGACTCATTATATAATTTGAATTATTACCAATATATATGGAACATGTGCCATTAATTAATAGTCTTTTAACTTAGTTTCTTGGTGATGAAGTAACCTAAAATTTGGTGATGGAGAAGAAGAAAAATATTGAAATTGTTTACATCTATTATACCATAATACAATATGAATATGGTGAATAAATATACTATTGAGACTCATTATATAACTTGAATTATTTACAATTTATATAGAATATGTGATATAAATTAATAGTCTTTTAACTTAGTTTCTTAGTGATGAAGTAACCTAAAATTTGGTGATGGAGAAGAAGAAAATACAAAAATTGTTTACATCTATTATACCATAATACAATATGAATATGGTGAATAAATATACTATCGGTACTTATTATATAATTTGAATTATTTCCAATGTATATAGAATATGTGTCATCAATTAATTGTCTTTTAACTTAATTTCTTAGTGATGAACTAACCTAAAATTTGGTGATGGAGAAGAAGAAAATACTGATATTGTTTACATCTTTTATACCATAATACAATATGAATATGGTGAATAAATATACTATCAAGACTTATTATATAATTTGAATTATTTCTAATGTACATGGAATATGTGTCATTAATTAATAGTCTTTTGACTTAGTTTCTTGGTGAAGAAGTAACCTAAAATTTGGTGATGGAGAAGAAGAAAAATACTGAAATTATTTACATCTATTATACCATAATATAATATGAATATGATGGATAAATATACCATCGAGACTCATTATATAATTTGAATTATTTCAAATGTATATGGAATATGTGTCATTAAATAAAAGTCTTTTAACTTAGTTTCTTAGTGATGAAGTAACCTAAAATATGTGATGGAGAAGAAGAAAAATATTGAAATTGTTTACATCTATTATACCATAATACTATATGAATATGGTGAATAAATATACTATCGAGACTCATTATATAATTTGAATTATTTACCAATATATATGGAACATGTTCCATTAAATAATAGTCTTTTAACCTAGTTTCTTAGTGATGAAGTAACCTAAAATTTGGTGATGGAGAAGAAGAAAATACTGAAATTGTTTACATCTATTATACCATAATACAATATGAATATGGTGAATAAATATACTATCGAGACTCATTAGATAATTTGAATTATTTCAAATGTATATGGAATATGTGTCATTAAGTAATAGTCTTTTAATATAGTTTCTTAGTGATGAAGTAACCTAAAATTTGGTGATGGAGAAGAAGAAAATACTGAAATTGTTTACATCTATTATACCATAATACAATATGAATATGGTGAATAAATATACTATCGAGACTCATTTTATAATTTGAATTATTTCCAATGTATATAGAATATGTGTCATCAATTAATTGTCTTTTAACTTAATTTCTTAGTGATGAAGTAACATAAAATTTGGTGATGGAGAAGAAGAAAAATATTGAAATTCTTTACATCTATTATACCATAATACAATATGAATATGGTGGATAAATATACTATCGAGACTCATTAGATAATTTGAATTATTTTAAATGTATATGGAATATGTGTCATTAAGTAATAGTGTTTTAACTTAGTTTCTTGGTGAAGAAGTAACATAAAATTTGGTGATGGAGAAGAAGAAAAATATTGAAATTGTTTACATCTATTATACCATAATACAATATGAATATGATGGATAAATATACTATCGAGACTCATTAGATAATTTGAATTATTTTAAATGTATATGGAATATGTGTCATTAAGTAATAGTGTTTTAACTTAGTTTCTTAGTGAAGAAGTTACATAAAATTTGGTGATGGAGAAGAAGAAAAATATTGAAATTGTTTACATCTATTATACCATAATACAATATGAATATGGTGAAATACATATACTATCGAGACTCATTAGATTATTGGAATTATTTCAAATGTATATGGAATATGTGTCATTAAGTAATAGTCTTTTAACTTAGTTTCTTAGTGATGAAATAACCTAAAATTTGGTAATAGAGAAGAAGAAAATACTGAAATTGTTTACATCTATTATACCATAATACAATATGAATATGGTAAATAAATATACTATCGAGACTCATTATATAATTTGAATTATTACCAATATATATGGAATATGTGTTATCAATTAATAGTCTTCAAACATAGTTTCTTAGTGATGAAGTAACGTAAAATTTGGTGATGGAGAAGAATAAAATACTGAAATTGTTTACATCTATTATACCATAATACAATATGAATATGGTGAATAAATATACTATCGATACTCATTAGATAATTTGAATTATTTCAAATGTATATCGAATATGTGTCATTAATTAATAGTCTTTTAATTTAGTTTCTTAGTGATGAAGTAACCTAAAATTTGGTGATGGAGAAGAAGAAAAATATTGAAATTGTTTATATCTATGATACCATAATACAATATGAATATGGTGAATAAATATACTATCGAGACTTATTATATAATTTGAATTATTTCCAATGTATATAGAATATGTGTCATCAATTAATTGTCTTTTAACTTAATTTCTTAGTGATGAACTAACCTAAAATTTGGTGGTGGAGAAGAAGAAAATACTGATATTGTTTATATCTTTTATACCATAATACAATATGAATATGGTGAATAAATATACTATCAAGAATTATTATATAATTTGAATTATTTCTAATGTACATGGAATATGTGTCAATAATTAATAGTCTTTTGACTTAGTTTCTTGGTGAATAAGTATCCTAAAATTTGGTGATGGAGAAGAAGAAAAATACTGAAATTGTTTACATCTATTATACCATAATACAATATGAATATGGTGAATAAATATACTATCGAGACTCATTATATAATTTAAATTATTACCAATATATATGGAACATGTGCCATTAATTAATAGTCTTTTAACTTAGTTTCTTGGTGATGAAGTAACCTAAAATTTGGTGATGGAGAAGAAGAAAAATATTGAAATTGTTTACATCTATTATACCATAATACAATATGAATATGGTGAATAAATATACTATTGAGACTCATTATATAACTTGAATTATTTACAATTTATATAGAATATGTGATATAAATTAATAGTCTTTTAACTTAGTTTCTTAGTGATGAAGTAACCTAAAATTTGGTGATGGAGAAGAAGAAAATACAAAAATTGTTTACATCTATTATACCATAATACAATATGAATATGGTGAATAAATATACTATCGGTACTTATTATATAATTTGAATTATTTCCAATGTATATAGAATATGTGTCATCAATTAATTGTCTTTTAACTTAATTTCTTAGTGATGAACTAACCTAAAATTTGGTGATGGAGAAGAAGAAAATACTGATATTGTTTACATCTTTTATACCATAATACAATATGAATATGGTGAATAAATATACTATCAAGACTTATTATATAATTTGAATTATTTCTAATGTACATGGAATATGTGTCATTAATTAATAGTCTTTTGACTTAGTTTCTTGGTGAAGAAGTAACCTAAAATTTGGTGATGGAGAAGAAGAAAAATACTGAAATTATTTACATCTATTATACCATAATATAATATGAATATGATGGATAAATATACCATCGAGACTCATTATATAATTTGAATTATTTCAAATGTATATGGAATATGTGTCATTAAGTAAAAGTCTTTTAACTTAGTTTCTTAGTGATGAAGTAACCTAAAATATGTGATGGAGAAGAAGAAAAATATTGAAATTGTTTACATCTATTATACCATAATACTATATGAATATGGTGAATAAATATACTATCGAGACTCATTATATAATTTGAATTATTTACCAATATATATGGAACATGTTCCATTAAATAATAGTCTTTTAACTTATTTTCTTGGTGATGAAGTAACCTAAAATTTTGTGATGGAGAAGACGAAAAATATTGAAATTGTTTACATCTATTATACCATAATACAATATGAATATGGTGAATAAATATACTATTAAGACTCATTATATAACTTGAATTATTTACAATGTATATAGAATATGTGTCATAAATCAATAGTCTTTTAACTTAGTTTCTTAGTGATGAAGTAACCTAAAATTTGGTGATGGAGAAGAAGAAAATACAGAAATTGTTTACATCTATTATACCATAATACAATATGAATATGGTGAATAAATATACTATCGGGTATAATTATATAATTTGAATTATAACCAATGTATATGAAATATGTGTCATTAATTAATAGTCTTTTAACTTATTTTCTTGGTGAAGAAGTAACTTAAAATTTGGTGATGGAGAAGAAGAAAAATATTGAAATTATTTACATCTATTATACCATAATACAATATGAATATGGTTAATAAATATACTATCGAGACTCATTATATGATTTGAATTATTTCCAATGTATATTGAATATGTGTCATCAATTAATAGTCTTTTAACTTAGTTTCTTAGTGAGAGATTAACCTAAAATTTAGTGATGGAGAAGAAGAAAATACTGAAATTGTTTACATCTATTATACCATAATACAATATGAATATGGAGAATAATTATACTATCGGGCCTCATTATATAATTTGAATTATTTCAAATGTATATGGAATATGTGTCATTAACTAATTGCCTTTTAACTTAGTTTCTTAGTGATGAAATAATCTAAAATTTGGTGATGGAGAAGAAGAAAATACTGAAATTGTTTACATCTATTATACCATAATACAATATGAATATGGTGAATAAATATACTATCGAGAATCATTATATAATTTGAATTATTACCAATATCTATGGAATATGTGCCATTAATTAATAGTCTTTTAACTTAGTTTCTCGGTGATGAAGTAACCTAAAATTTGGGGATGGAGAAGAAGAAAAATATTGAAATTGTTTACATCAATTATACCATAATACAATATGAATATGGTGAACAAATATACTATCGAGACTCATTATATAATTTGAATTATTTCCAACGTATATGGAATATGTGTTATCGATTAATTATCTTTTAACTTAGTTTCTTATTGATGAACTAACCTAAAATTTGGTGATGGAGAAGAAGAAAATACTGAAATTGTTTACATCTATTATACCATAATACAATATGAATATGGTGAATAAATATACTATCAAGACTTATTATATAATTTGAATTAATTATAATGTAAATGGAATATGTGTCATTAATTAATAATCTTTTGACTTAATTTCTTGTTGAAGAAGTAACCTAAAATTTGGTGATGGAGAAGAAGAAAAATACTGAAATTGTTTACATGTATTATACCATAATATAATATGAAAATGGTGGATAAATATACTATCGAGACTCATTAGAAAATTTGAATTATTTCAAATGTATATGGAATATGTGTCATTAAGTAAAAGTCTTTTAACTTAGTTTCTTAGTGATGAAGTAACCTAAAATATGTGATGGATAAGAAGAAAAATATTTAAATTGTTTACATCTATTATACCATAATATAATATGAATATGGTGAATAAATATAATATCGAGCCTCATTATATAATTTGAATCATTTCAAATGTATATGGAATATGTGTCATTAAGTAATTGTCTTTTAACTTAGTTTCTTAGTGATGAAATAATCTAAAATTTGGTGACGGAGAAGAAGAAAATACTGAAATTGTTTACATCTATTATACCGTAATACAATATGAATATGATGAATAAATATACTATCGAGAATCATTATATAATTTGAATTATTACCAATATCTATGGAATATGTGCCATTAATTAATAGTCTTTTGACTTAGTTTCTTGGTGTTGAAGTAACCTAAAATTTGGTGATGGAGAAGAAGAAAAATATTGAAATTGTTTACATCAATTATACTATAATACAATATGAATATGGTGACCAAATATACTATCGAGACTCATTATATAATTTGAATTATTTGCAATGTGTATGGAATATGTGTTATCAATTAATAGTCTTTTAACTTAGTTTCTTAGTGATGAAGTAACCTAAAATTTGGTGATGGAGAAGAAGAAAATACTGAAATTGTTTACATCTATTATACCATAATACAATATGAATATGGTGAATAAATATACTATCAAGACTCATTAGATAATTTGAATTATTTCCAATGTATATATAATATGTGTCATCAATTAATAGTCTTTTAACTTAGTTACTTAGTGATGAAGTAACCTAAAATTTTGTGATGGAGAAGAAGAAAAATATTGAAATAGTTTACATCTACTATACCATAATACAATATGAATATGGTGAATAAATATACTATCGGGCCTCATTATATAATTTGAATTTTTACAAGGTATATCGAATATGTGTCATTAAGTAATTGTCTTTTAACTTAGTTTCTTAGTGATGAAGTAACCTAAAATTTGTTGATGGAGAAGAAGAAAATACTGAAATTGTTTACATCTATTATACCACAATACAATATGAATATGGTGAATAAATATACTATCGGGCCTCATTATATAATTTGAATTATTTACAATGTATATAGAATATGTGTCATTAAGTAATTATCTTTTAACTTAGTTTCTTAGTGATGAAGTAACCTAAAATTTGGTGATGGAGAAGAAGAAAAATATTGAAATTGTTTACATCTATTATACCATCATACAATATGAATATGGTGAACAAATATACTATCGAGACTCATTATATAATTCGAATTATTTTCAATGTATGTGGAATATGTGTTATCAATTAATAGTCTTTTAACTTAGTTTTTTTGTGATGAAGTAACCTAAAATTTGGTGATGGAGAAGAAGAAAATACTGAAATTATTTACATCTATTATACCATAATACAATATGAATATTGTGAATAAATATACTATCGGGCCTCATTTTATAATTTGAATTATTTACAATGTATATAGAATTTGTGTCATAAATTAATAGTCTTTTAACTTAGTTTCTTAGTGATGAAGTAACATAAAATTTGGTGATGGAGAAGAAGAAAATACTGAAATTTTTTACATCTATTATACCATAATACAATATGAATATGGTGAATAAATATACTATCGGGTCTCATTATATAATTTTAATTATAACCAATGTATATGAAATATGTGTTATTAATTAATAGTCTTTTAACTTATTTTCTTGGTGAAGAAGTAACTTAAAATTTGGTGTTGGAGAAGAAGAAAAATATTGAAATTATTTACATCTATTATACCATAATACAATATGAATATGGTGAATAAATATACTATCGAGACTCATTATATACTTTGAATTATTTCTAATGTATATAGAATATGTGTCATCAATTAATAGTCTTTTAACTTAGTTTCTTAGTGAGAGAGTAACCTAAAATTTGGTAATGGAGAAGAAGAAAATACGGAAATTGTTTACATTTATTATACCATAATACAATATGAATATGGTGAATAAATATACCATCGGGCCTCATTATATAATTTGAATTATTACCAATATATATGGGATATGTGCCATTAATTAATAGTCTTTTAACTTAGTTTCTTGGTGATGAAGTAACCTAAAATTTGGTGATGGAGAAGAAGAAAATACTGAAATTGTTTACATCTATTATACAATAATACAATATGAATATGGTGAATAAATATACTATCGGGCCTAATTATATAATTTGAATTATTTCTAATGTATATGGAATATGTGTCATCAATTAATATTCTTTTAGCTTAGTTTCTTAGTGATGAAGTAACCTACAATTTGGTGATGGAGAAGAAGAAAATACTGAAATTGTTTACGTCTATTATACCATAATACAATATGAATATGGTGAATAAATATACTATCGAGACTCATTATAAAATTTGAATTATTTCCAATGTATATAAAATATGTGTCATCAATTAATAATCTTTTAACTTAGTTACTTAGTGATGAAGTAACCTAAAATTTGGTGATGGAAAAGAAGAAAAATATTGAAATTGTTTACATCTATTATACCATAATACAATATGAATATGGTGAATAAATATACTATCGAGACTCATTATATAATTTGAATTATTTCCAGCGTATATAGAATATGTGTCATCAATTAATAGTTTTTTAACTTAGTTTCTTACTGATGAAGTAACCTAAAATTTGGTGATGGAGAAAAAGAAAAATAGTGAAATTGTTTACATCTATTATACCATAATACAATATGAATATGGTGAATAAATATACTATCGGGCCTCATTATATAATTTGAATTATTTCAAATGTATATGGGATATGTGTCATGAAGTAATTGTCTTTTAACTTAGTTTCTTAGTGATGAAATAATCTAAAATTTAATGATGGATAAGAAGAAAATACTGAAATTGTTTACATCAATTATACCATAATACAATATGAATATGGTGAATAAATATATTATTGAGAATCATTATATAATTTGAATTATTACCAATATATATGGAATATGTGTTATCAATTAATAGTTAACTTAGTTTCTTAGTAATGAAATAACCCAAAATTTGGTGATGGAGAAGAATAAAATACTGAAATTTTTTACATCTATTATACCATAATACAATATGAATATGGTGAATAAATATACTATCGAAACTCATTATATAATTTGAATTATTTCCAATGTATATAGAAAATGTGTCATCAATTAATAGTCTTTTAACTTAGTTTCTTAGGGATGAAGTAACCTAGAATTTGGCGATGGAGAAGAAGAAAAATATTGAAATTGTTTACATCTATTATCCCATAATACAATATGAATATGGTGAATAAATATACTATCGAGACTCATTATATAATTTGTATTATTTCCAACGTATATAGAATATGTGTCATCAATTAATAGTCTTTTAACTTAGTTTCTTAGTGATGAAGTAACCTAAAATTTGGTGATGGAGAAAAAGAAAAATAGTGAAATTGTTTACATCTATTATACCATAATACAATATGAATATGCTGAATAAATATACTATCGGGTCCCATTATATAATTTGAATTATTTCAAATGTATATGAAATATGTGTCATTAAGTAATTGTCTTTTACTTAGTTTCTTAGTGATGAAGTAACTTAAAATTTGGTGATGGAGAAGAAGAAAATACTGAAATTGTTTACATCTATTATACAATAATACAATATGAATATGGTGAATAAATATACTATCGGGCCTCATTATATAATTTGAATTATTTCAAATGTATATGGAATATGTGTCATTAATAATTGTCTTTTAACTTAGTTTCCTAGTGATGAAGTAACCTAAAATTTGGTGATGAAGAAGAAGAAAATACTGAAATTGTTTACATCTATTATACCATAATACAATATGAATATGGTGAACCAATATACTATCGAGACTAATTATATAATTTGAATTATTTCCAATGCATATAGAATATGTGTCATCAATTAATAGTCTTTTAACTTAGTTACTTAGTGATGAAGTAACCTAGAATTTGGGGATGGAGAAGAAGAAAAATATTGAAATTGTTTACATCTATTATCCCATAATACAATATGAATATGGTGAATAATTATACTATCGAGACTCATTATATAATTTGAATTATTTCCAACGTATATAGAATATGTGTCATCAATTAATAGTCTTTTAACTTAGTTTCTTAGTGATGAAGTAACCTAAAATTTGGTGATGGAGAAAAAGAAAAATAGTGAAATTGTTTACATCTATTATACCATAATACAATATGAATATGCTGAATAAATATACTATCGGGTCTCATTATATAATTTGAATTATTTCAAATGTATATGAAATATGTGTCATTAAGTAATTGTCTTTTAACTTAGTTTCTTGGTGAAGAAGTAACCTAAAATTTGGTGATGGATAAGAAGAAAATACTGAAATTATTTACATCTATTATACCATAATACAATATGAATACAGTGATTAAATATACTATCGAGACTCATTATATAATTTGAATTATTTCTAATGTATATGGAATATGTGTCATTAATTAATAGTCCTTTTGACTTAGTTTCTTGGTGAAGAAGTAACCTAAAATTTTGTGATGGATAAGAAGAAAATACTGAATTTGTTTACATCTATCATACCATAATACAATGAGAATATGGTGAATAAATATAATATCGCGAATCATTATATGATTTGAATTATATCTATTGTATATGGAATATGTGTCATTAATTAATAGTCTTTTGACTTAGTTTCTTTGTGATGAAGTAACCTAAAATTTTGGTGATGGAGAAGAGAAAAATACTGAAATTGTTTACATCTATTATACCATAATACAATATGAATATGGTGAATAAATATACTATCGAGACTCATTATATAATTTGAATTATTTCCAATGTATATAGAATATGTGTCATCAATTAATAATCTTTTGACTTAGTTACTTAGTGATGAAGTAACCTAAAATTTGGTGATGGAAAAGAAGAAAAATATTGAAATTGTTTACATCTATTATACCATAATACAATATGAATATGGTGAATAAATATACTATCGAGACTCATTATATAATTTGAATTTTTTCCAATGTATATAGAAATATGTGTCATCAATTAATTGTGTTTTAACTTAGTTTCTTAGTGATGAAGTAACATAAAATTTGGTGATGGAGAAGAAGAAAAATATTGAAATTCTTTACATCTATTATACCATAATACAATATGAATATGGTGGATAAATATACTATCGAGACTCATTAGATAATTTGAATTATTTTAAATGTATATGGAATGTGTGTCATTAAGTAATAGTCTTTTAACTTTGTTTCTTGGTGAAGAAGTAACATAAAATTTGGTGATGGAGAAGAAGAAAAATATTGAAATTGTTTACATCTATTATACCATAATACAATATGAATATGGTGAAATACATATACTATCGAGACTCATTAGATTATTTGAAATATTTCAAATGTATATGGAATATGTGTCATTAAGTAATAGTCTTTTAACTTAGTTTCTTAGTGATGAAATAACCTAAAATTTGGTGATAGAGAAGAAGAAAATACTGAAATTGTTTACATCTATTATACCATAATACAATATGAATATGGTAAATAAATATACTATCGAGACTCATTATATAATTTGAATTATTACCAATATATATGGAATATGTGTCATTAATTAATAGTCTTTTAAATTAGTTTCTAGGTGATGAAGTAACCTAAAATTTGGTGATGGAGAAGAAGAAAAAAATTGAAATTGTTTACATCTATTATACCATAATACAATATGAATATGGTGAACAAATATACTATCGAGACTAATTATATAATTTGAATTATTTCCAATGTATATGAAATATGTGTTATCAATTGATAGTCTTTTAACATAGTTTTTAGTGATGAAGTAAACTAAAATTTGGTGATGGAGAAGAATAAAATACTGAAATTGTTTACATCTATTATACCATAATACAATATGAATATGGTGAATAAATATACTATCGAGACTCATTAGATAATTTGAATTATTTCAAATGTATATGGAATATGTGTCATTAAGTAATAGTCTTTTAATTTAGTTTCTTAGTGATGAAGTAACCTAAAATTTGGTGATGGAGAAGAAGAAAAATATTGAAATTGTTTATATCCATGATACCATAATACAATATGAATATGGTGAATAAATATACTATCGAGACTTATTATATAATTTGAATTATTTCCAATGTATATAGAATATGTGTCATCAATTAATTGTCCTTTTAACTTAATTTCTTAGTGATGAAGTAACATAAAATTTGGTGATGGAGAAGAAGAAAAATACTGAAATTGTTTACATCTATTATACCATAATATAATATGAATATGGTGGATAAATATACCATCGAGACTCATTAGATAATTTGAATCATTTCAAATGTATATGGAATATGTGTCATTAAGTAAAAGTCTATTAACTTAGTTTCTTAGTGATGAAGTAACCTGAAATATGTGATGGAGAAGAAGAAAAATATTGAAATTGTTTACATCTATTATACCATAATACAATATGAATATGGTGAATAAATATACTATCCAGACTCATTATATAATTTGAATTATTACCAATATATATGGAACATGTGCCATTAATTAATAGTCTTTTAACTTAGTTTCTTGGTGATGAAGTAACCTAAAATTTGGTGATGGAGAAGAAGAAAAATATTGAAATTGTTTACATCAATTATACCATAATACAATATGAATATGGTGAATAAATATACTATCGAGACTAATTATATAATTTGAATTATTTCCAATGTATATGGAATATGTGTTATCAATTAATAGTCTTTTAACCTAGTTTCTTAGTGATGAAGTAACCTAAAATTTGGTGATGGAGAAGAAGAAAATACTGAAATTGTTTACATCTATTATACCATAATACAATATGAATATGGTGAATAAATATACTATCGAGACTCATTAGATAATTTGAATTATTTCAAATGTATATGGAATATGTGTCATTAAGTAATAGTCTTTTAATATAGTTTCTTAGTGATGAAGTAACCTAAAATTTGGTGATGGAGAAGAAGAAAATACTGAAATTGTTTACATCTATTATACCATAATACAATATGAATATGGTGAATAAATATACTATCGAGACTCATTTTAGAATTTGAATTATTTCCAATGTATATAGAATATGTGTCATCAATTAATTGTCTTTTAACTTAATTTCTTAGTGATGAAGTAACATAAAATTTGGTGATGGAGAAGAAGAAAAATATTGAAATTCTTTACATCTATTATACCATAATACAATATGAATATGGTGGATAAATATACTATCGAGACTCATTAGATAATTTGAATTATTTTAAATGTATATGGAATATGTGTCATTAAGTAATAGTGTTTTAACTTAGTTTCTTGGTGAAGAAGTAACATAAAATTTGGTGATGGAGAAGAAGAAAAATATTGAAATTGTTTACATCTATTATACCATAATACAATATGAATATGGTGGATAAATATACTATCGAGACTCATTAGATAATTTGAATTATTTTAAATATATATGGAATATGTGTCATTAAGTAATATTGTTTTAACTTAGTTTCTTGGTGAAAAAGTAACATAAAATTTGGTGATGGAGAAAAAGAAAATACTGAAATTGTTTACATCTATTATACCATAATACAATATGAATATGGTGAATAAATATACTATCGAGACTCATTTTATAATTTGAATTATTTCCAATGTATATAGAATATGTGTCATCAATTAATAGTCTTTTAACTTAGTTTCTTAGTGATGAAGTAACCTAAAATTTGGTGATGGAGAAAAAGAAAAAATAGTGAAATTGTTTACATCTATTATACCATAATACAATATGAATATGGTGGATAAATATACTATCGAGACTCATTAGATAATTTGAATTATTTTAAATGTATATGGAATATGTGTCATTAAGTAATAGTATTTTAACTTAGTTTCTTAGTGATGAAATAACCTAAAATTTGGTGATAGAGAAGAAGAAAATACTGTAATTGTTTACATGTATTATACCATAATACAATATGAATATGGTAAATAAATATACTATCGAGACTCATTATATAATTTGAATTATTACCAATATATATGGAATATGTGTCATTAATTAATAGTCTTTTAAATTAGTTTCTAGGTGATGAAGTAACCTAAAATTTGGTGATGGAGAAGAAGAAAAAAATTGAAATTGTTTACATCTATTGTACCATAATACAATATGAATATGGTGAATAATTATACTATCGGGCCTAATTATATAATTTGAATTATTTCAAATGTATATGGAATATGCGTCATTAGTTAATTGTCTTTTAACTTAGTTTCTTAGTGATGAAATAATCCAAAATTTGGTGATGGAGAAGAAGAAAATACTGAAATTGTTTACATCTATTATACCATAATACAATATGAATATGGTGAATAAATATACTATCGAGAATCATTATATAATTTGAATTATTACCAATATCTATGGAATATGTGCCATTAATTAATAGTCTTTTAACTTAGTTTCTTAGTGATGAAGTAACCTAAAATTTGGTGATGGAGAAGAATAAATTACTGATATTGTTTACATCTATTATACCATAATACAATATGAATATGGTGGATAAATATACTATCGAGACTCATTAGGTAATTTGAATTATTTGAAATATATATGGAATATGTGTCATTAAGTAATAGTATTTTAACTTAGTTTCTTGGTGAAGAAGTAACCTAAAATTTGGTGATGGAGAAGAAGAAAAATATTGAAATTGTTTACATCTATTATACCATAATACAATATGAATATGGTGAATAAATATACTATCGAGACTCATTATATAATTTGAATTATTTTCGAT